>WWET01001912.1:226196-275067 GCA_011038615.1 Limnodynastes dumerilii | reverse complement strand
GAGAGAGAGAGAGAGAGAGAGAGAGAGAGAGAGAGACATTAGTATATCCATTAAAATAAATTCATAGAAATATTATAATGAATGATCTTAATCTTAAATTTAAATTTAAATTCCATAGATAGCTATATGATAGTGTTACGCGGGACTGTACCAGATGGGCACAAACCACGTGGGTTATGCGGATGATCCCGAGTGTGGATACAGATGGAGTTGCAGTGAAAGAGGAAATGAAATAGAGCGAGAGGTGAATAGGCTATCACCACCAGACACCTGCCAAAATAATAAATGCTGGGAATATAAGGCAAGCGTCCCTACTACTGCACTAAATTACCAGACAAGCTGGAAATGACAAACAAAGCACAGAGAAGTACTACTAGTTACAGCAGAAGTCTAACAGGTGATACCAAGGTAAACCTCAGAACAACACACCAAGACTTAACTGGGCAAGCCAATAGTACCAACAAGCAGCAATACAAACAGTGGGGCAACCACTGCGAAGGACTACAGTAATGCTTACAAAGATCTTACCGTGAGTCTACCAACAGCACAAACACACAGCTGCATGCAGCTGACCACAGAATCCACGTGTAACACGCAGGGAGCAGGCGCAGGGTCAGAAGTGAACCAAGGCTAGGTGCTGGGATGATTACTAAACTGCGAACCAGGATGGTTACCAAATAGGACAGATTTCAAGGCAAGGCAGGAAAGAAAACTCCAGAAAGAGTCCAAAACAGGGCTGACAGACAGAGTCTTAGACTGGACTAGACTGAGTATATCCCACAGGGAGGCACAGGTGGACAGGGTTTAAATAATGAGAGGAGTAAATCAGAGACAGACAGAGAAGGCCCCCTTAAAGGAACAGTAACAAATGAACACACAGACACAAACAGGACAGTTTACTGACAGTTACGGATCCTAACAGGAATCCAACAGAAAAAAACCATGTGGGCTCACAACAATATTCAAATAAAAAGGTCCACTCAAAGGAGTCAACTGAAATCTAGATCAATGATTTCGTTGAACCCATCTGGAGACATGGAGGCCATTTTGTGAATCCAAAAGGACTCTCTGATACACAGATTCTTATATCGATCCCCCCCCCTCCCCTCTGATCGTTGGAGCTAAAATTCTATCCCCATGATTTTGAGGGAGGAAATATCTCCCTTGTGTACCTTATCAAAATGAAATGCCATGGCATGATGGGGGTTTTTGTTAAGAATTGACCTCCTATGCTCCAGAAAGCGGCACCGTAGAGCCCTAGCTGTTCGCCCAATATATTGTAAACCACATCTGCAAGATGCTAGATACACAACATATTGGGAAGAATAGTTTATAAATTGTTTGACCGGAAAAGTTTGACCTGTTTTAGATGAAGTAAAATTAGTTGCTTTGTGGGTCATGAACTGACAAGTAAGGCATCTTGTTTTGCCACATTTATAATTCCCCATAATATATAAGAAGTGATTAGGTTTAACATCTGTTGGTCCATGGGCAGATATAAATAGAGAAGGAGCCAAGAGGCTTTTAAGGTTTTTGGCCTTTCTAAAAAGCACTCTGGGTCTGGCAGGCATAGATTTTTGCAAAATGGGATCCAAAAAAAGTAAAGAATAATTGTTCTTAAATATTTTAGCAATTTTGCCAGCCGAGCAGTTATAACTGGAAACAAAATGAGGCTTCCCATTTTGCAAATCTATGGGAGTCTTCTTGGTTTTAGGATGTGATTTGTCAGCCCTTATGAGAGAATCCTGATCCAGAGCAAGGGTAGATTGATAAGCCTCCTCTAATAAAGGTGTAGGGTATGCCTTATTTTTAAATGATCTTATCAGTTTGTTGGCTTGGGGAATTTTTTCTTATTATCTATTTATTGATTATTTCTTACTGATATTTTTGTGATATTGTTTATAATGTTATTTATTTTGGGTTCTTTTATATTTATTTATTTTTAATTATATTTGGTTTGTGTTATTCCTTTAAGAACGATACTGCTTGTGCCTTTTCTAAAACTCTGTGTAGACTTTTAATGAATAACAGCTGGATGTACTTACTGTGGGGTATAAGAGAGTGTTCCCTCTCCTCTTACCAGCTTACCGATTTTGATTGCTGTCATCTCAGTTGCTTTAACCTCGGTACCACCGGGACTATCTCCTTACTGCTCAGTACCAGATTGAAGAACCTGCAATCTTAATTCTACCATCCGTGCATGCAGACCGCAAGGTGATCCATCTTTTACAGTTTGGGATCCCTGCAAACAGAACTGTGTGGTGCTTGTATTCAACAAAAGGCTGTAGAGGCTCGCTAACGCTCACCTGTTTTAGATCCATGCCGCTGGATGCTTCCATATAATGGACTGGAGATGGACTCAGTCTACTCCTTGATCCCCCCTGAATGTCAGGTGAGCGGGTGCCAAACACCCACAGGTGGCCTTTCTAAATTTGTTACATCTAGTCATCTGTGCGCTGCTTGAATTATCATCTGATTGAATCTCTATATACAGCAGTTTCCCTACCGATTAAACATCAGACGCTTCTACATACATATACAGCTGGTCTGTTTTCTATATAAAGGCAACCTAACCACACTGTGGACTTTAGTCTGATTTAATTTTACATCAACTACTGAGCAATGTGAGATATATCCTGGAAATATCTATTTTAGTTTTTAATTTTATTATCGGTACCGGTAAGAGTATAATATTGTTAAATTAATAGTGATCACTATTGACTACCTTATGTTAACTTATGATTTTTATTGTTGTAATAAATTGTTGAATCTCTTATAAGTCTACCTTGATATTTGTATCTAGCGCTACTCGGAATCCTTTTCTCTATTTCCCTATTGATCAGAATGGGCAGCAGCTGATCCTGAGTTTTAGTGCTCTGATACTATTATCTCATTTCATTTTTTTTTTTTTATTTCCACATTATAACATTACCCCCTTATAGTCTATATTGCATGATACATCTAGATTGAATCTACTTGCAAAAAGCTCTTCTAGAACTAATCCACTTTGCCAATCTCAACCTTGGTTGTCTTTATATTACAGAATCAAATACAAAATCATTTTTGCTACCTTACAAAGCCATCATTACTGCACCTACATACATATACTCACTCAAGAAACAGTTTATCCCAGCTTACTCTCTTAGATTTTCACAGGACATACAGCTCTCCTCTACACTAAATAAATGCTTTGATTCCCAATTACAGAACTCCTCCTGGGATGCACCCACTCTATGGAATAACCTTCCGCACCCAGTAAGACTATCCTCTACTCTCCACTTTTAAGTGCTCACCTCTTTAGAAAGGCATTTGTCTATAATATTTACAACTATTTTGCTATCCAATTTTCCTTTCAGTTAGATAAGTAACACAAACTTGGATACTTTTCTTTTATACTAAAATTACTCTTAGTCCTGTAACTAACACTGCTGAATCATACAGAACACTTTAACCATACAAACTGGCTGGTCTATTGTGTGTATACAGTATATAGCACTTGCCCTTATGTATCAATCCCCAATGTCCTATAAATTATAAGCTTACAGACAGGGCCCTCTTACCTACCCAGTCTGTCTGTTATCACCCAGTTTTGTTATAATAATTGTTAAAATTGTAAAGTGCTATGTAATCTGATGGCGTCATATAAAAACCTGCTAATAAATAAATATATTATAACTGATTACATTTTAACAGGACGATACAGGATTACATATAATTTCCAAATTACCTTCACATATAATTGCAGCACCATCATTTTAGCAAATAGGACTTTTTCTTATTTAGGACCTTGTTGGAGCTTGTACAGATGACAGTAATATTTATTCTCCAAATATAAAACATTTTCTGTTAAATTGATTGGTAGAGTAGTCAGCACAAGAAGTTCCTTACATCTTGATAAATGCAACTGGACAGATTCAGAAAGTAAGATAAAAGAAATATGTTACACAAATATATCTTCTGGTATATTGTTGTGGATCTCAGTGACCCATGTGGCAGAACACAAAACAACATATTCTGGTCACTCAATTTATTTATCTATTTATGTTTGGACTGAATTATATGTGATTTGGAATAAATATTAGACTTCAGTTTATATTGCAGTTTTCTGTGTGCATTCAGCAAAAATAGGTGCATGAAGAACAATATAGAAATACTTTGCTTGCAAGGAAACTTTTTTGCTTTTTATATACAAATACTGAGCAATTAAAATTTTCAGCTGTATTTAGTGCCTGATTCAATGACCTGTGAAGATGGAAAAAAGTGTGAAGTGCACTTATTCCAGTCTATTATGGTAAGTAAAAATCACATATTTAAATGCGTCCCTTTAAGAGGTGCACATAAAAATCTGTGATGTAAAATTGTGGAAAAGTACGACGATTGAGGATCACGGGCAATTGAATCAGGCCCTTAGAGTTAAGCTAGGAAAGTTGAGCTAATTCTGTATTCATAGTTTAAAGTTCCACCTGCTTTGGCTGTAACTCTTTATCAGGACTAGTGTTCAGTGCAGCATTTAAGTATTTGAGTCAGTTATAATAATAATAATGTTAAAAGTCTCACACTTAGATTAACAGAATTCAAGTAACGTGCAGCCACAAGTATTTTACTATTTATTGAGAAAAAAGATGTGCATTAACATTTCATAGCTTTTGCTGTTACTCTCCAATTCTAGACCAGTCCTTATGTATTTATATTAAAGACACGGGACCTGATTCACACATAAGAATTAATTTAGGAAAGTACCTAAATATATGCACAGACCAGTTCTGTAAGAGTAATTTACAGATGCTAAAAATCAAGGAAACCACACCCCCAGCTTCGGGACTGCTAAGTAAATCGGGACCATTTTCTAGGTGCGTATATTTTAGAACGGATTTGTTTCCTAAATTTGAATCATTCATTCATTCAATAGTTCATTAAATTCTTAAGGTTAATTGTTGTTTATCAGCACAAATCTCTTTGTGTTCATGTGTAATGTGTTATATAAGTATTAAATGAATGTTGCAATTGGTTTTTTTCATATATGAAAATGTCTCATTGTGAGTTTAATCCTTAATGTGCCATGCAACAGAGTTATTTCTGTTTAATGTTAATTTAAGTATTATTTGGGATTATTTAATTTGTTGATTTTTTTGGACATTTGTATTTTATTATTACTAATGATGTTATTTTATGATGTTAAAATTTGAAATAATAAATATTATCTATATTTTGTATACAAACATGTATTATAAAATGTACAACATCATTAAACATTATAAAAATGAAGGAAAGACGCAAAGGTTAGTTAAGAACCATGGGCCATATCCAGAACAACGCTTGTGAGCGAATTTACGCATGGCGGAGATGTAAAATCGCATTTTTGTAAGTACTGCACATGCGCAACATAGAAAATGTGGATATCAGCTTAAGAATGGTAGAGGGCATGCATAGCTTTTTTAAAAATCTTTTTCTATGCGTATGTTAGTTTACGTAAGGTCTTCTTTACTGTGAATCATTCCTAAGTCTTGAGGAACGCCCATACTGTACAATAGTAGTCATGGGCAGTTTAATCGATTTTAAAAATATGTAGCAGGCAAGTAAAGGAAGGATGGCGCTGCAACCTATGCGAAATAAAGGTAGGGGTGGCCTATTCTAATGTTGAGATGAAGAAATGTGTAAAGATTATGGATGGTGGGTAATGTAATAATGGTGAGAGGGTGGTAGGAGATGTTAGTGTAAAATAATATATAATAATGTCCAGTGCGGCTCAGGGGGGTGAGACCTAAAATGGGGAGTATGGGCTGAAAGAGGGGGGTATGGGGATAGTCCAGAGTCAATATTAGCAGCGGTCCTAAGGCAGATGAGGTTCTTGTTGGTCTCGTTGGTCAGAGCAGGGTCAAAGTAGGGTCGATCCAATGCAAAACAGAGCAGATGAGATAGGAGAGGACTTCTAGTGTAGTCATCTCAAACAAGTAGGTAGACCAAAGAAAAGGGGCTACTCACGGTCCCAAGATGGTAATGCGTTTTTAAAAATATGCACAGAGATTCCATTCTTTCCTAGTTGTGAATCAGACCCACTGTGGTGTACAGTGTATTAGCTAAATATAATTCATTGCAATCACATCAGAAGAATGAGTGTACCTGGATATAAATCAATTTTAGATTTAAGCAAATAAATATTGACAATGAAAAGGAATTTTATTGAACTGAAGTGCAATAAAATGTTGTTCTACAGAAGTAGATACATTATTGAGAGTGATGGCAAGGAGTTAAACCTTTCTCTATTAGCTTCAAAACAAAGCAATAAATGTTACTTTGTTAGAAGTGACATAGGATAGTTGTACTATAATACAATTGTGGACAGTGATGAAATGAATAATAGGACAAGTTTAAAAGAAATCTATGCACATATTGATTATATATTTGTGTTTATTATTTATTGATTCTGTCATAGTTAATTATGTAACATAAAACTGATTTAAATATTTTTTATGATTATAAGGCATTATCAAGCCTTGTAATTTAGGAAATAAAATCTTAATATAATCTATAATATTAAAGCCCTCTTGCAACTTGTTATGCAGGTGTTAAACTACAGTTTTAGAAGCATATGTAATTTTTGGTAGCCTAGATTCTCATTTGCAACAGTTTTCCCCATACTCTCAAACTCTGGATCAAATCTTCTAATCAGTAAAAAAAAAATTCAAAGCATAGTTTAAAGTGTTATGTGTCCATGTTGCATTTGTTTACTTTTTGGAAAATATACCTCGGCAATCATAATCAGCCTTTAATATAATTAAAATAAATGAAAGCCATTTTTTTTTGGGTATCTTTGGTAAGAACACAAAATACCTCATGGATAATTTAATTTATACCTATTCTAATATATGTGGTTTCAAATATTTTGCTTAAATGAAAGTCCGCTATATAACTATAAATAATGCTATTATATCTTTTTTTTTCAATGCAGTGACTTAAATTATTTTTTTCTATCCCATTTTCCTACTCAAGTCTGTATCTTGAAAAATGCTAGGTAACTTTATCCTTAGAAATGATAGCATTCCAATTCAAGCACAACTTTGCTGCCATTATAGAACAGTTTTTGAAAATGAAGATGATGGCTGACTATCAGTTATATATAGACTTTAATTTAAATTTCTTGAAGAAAACTCTAAAAATATGTCTTCTTAATGTGTTCTCCTATCTATCACATGTAGTTTTTCTTTGGATAAATTGTTGATTATGTTATGTTACAGAGGTTGACAAAGGTGTAGTAATTTTAACATTAGTGGGTGTGAACATAGATAAAATCGGCATCCTGTCATGACATAAGATCCACCCCCTAAGTCCTAGCTTCACTGGTATGAATGGGTCTGTTCTGATAGACAGCAGCTCTATGAATTTAGAGCAAGAAAACTTTTCAGATGGATGTATCTTCTTATAAGTGTCTTGTTGTCTGTTTTGTACAAGAAGTGGATGTATCTTCTTATATTTGTCTTGTTTTCTCTTTTGTACAAGAAACATAGAAACATAGAAAGTGATGGCAGATAAGAGCCACATGGCCCATCTAGTCTGCCCATTTGTTTATTCAAAACTATTGACCCTAGACCCTATTTACCCTCAATTTAGTTTACAATTTAGGATACCCTTATATTTATCCCAAGCATGTTTAAATTGTTCTACTGTATTGGCCTCAACCACCTCAGAAGGGAGGCTATTCCACTTATATATCACCCTTTCAGTGAAGTCATTTTTCCACACATTTTCTCTGAATCTACCACCCTCCAGTTTATATTCATGCCCTCGTGTTCTATTACACCTCTTCTTTTGAAAAATGCCCCCTCCTCTAGCTGGTCACAACCCTTGATGTATTTGAAAGCTGCTATCATGTCCCCCCTCTCTCTTCTCTGCTCCAAGCTATACATGTTTTGTTCCTCTAGCCTTTCTTGGTATGCTTTATTACACAGGCCATGGATCATTTTAGTTGCTCTTCTTTGCACAGTCTCTAATGTATTTATGTCTTTCTGGAGATATAGCCTCCAGAACTGAACGCAGTATTCTAGGTGAGGGCGTACCAATGATTTATAAAGGGGCATCACTACTTCTCTCTTTCTGCTACTAATTCCTCTTCCTATGCAAACAAGCATCTAACTTTCCTTTCTCATTGCCTTGTTATATTGCTTAGCTACCTTCAAGCCACTGGAAATAATGACTCCTAGATCCCTTTCCTCCTCGGTAGATTGTAATGTAATGCCATTAAGGATATATAGAGCCTTTGGGTTTTTGTGCCCCAAGTGCATTATTTTGCATTTTTTGGCATTGAACTGCAGTTGCCACACTGTTGACCATTCCTCCAGTCTACCTAGATCATTCATTTTCTGTACCCCACCTGGCATGTCTACCCTGTTACATATCTTGGTGTCATTTGCAAAAAGGCATATTTTCCCCTCAAAACCACAGGCAATATCACCTATAAAGATATTAAATAGCACTGTTCCAAGTACAGAACCCTGGGGTACTCCACTGGTTAGCTTACCATCCCCAGAAGAGATTCCATTTACTACAACCCTCTGTTGTCTATCCTGTAACCAACATCTTTAAGTCCAATCCTAAAGTTTCCAGCTTATTTAACAGTCTGTGATATGACACAGTGTCAAAAGCCTTGCTAAAATCTAGATAAGCTATGTCTACAGCTCCCCAGAAGAATTAATGTATCTTTGTATATGTGTCTTGTTTTCTGGGTTTTTTTTTATAAAAAGTGAATGTATCTTCTTATATGTGTCTTGTTGTCTATTTTGTATAAGAAGTGGATGTATCTTCTTATATGTGTCTTGTTGTTTGTTTTGAACATCTTAACTAAGATTACTTAGGTATGTAAATCAGGAGAGATGCAATAGTAGCTATCCTTTTAACCATAGACGAAAGACATAGCAAGTAATTTAGATGTTAGAGGCAGAACCAGTAAGTACTCCCATGAAAAACCAATATATGAAGGAAATAATTCTCTAAAGTTTGTGGAAGTGCTAATAATATACTGTAGGGGTATAACATTGCTCTATAATCATGCTGCTGAGTTTCTTGCTTTAGGAACATGTTAGTTAATATTTCATCCAACAACATGATCAAGGAATGCCCCAAAATATAAAGGATAACCAAGTATTGATGGCTGTAGGGAATATTCTTAGATACATAGTCAGAATAAACATGCATAAATCAAATAATTTCTACCCTTAACAGACTTAACTCTATTACACAACTAATCTGCAAATGAAGTGAATCACCTTTTTTCACTGTGGTTTTTTTTTTGCTAGTAAAACACATTGTTAACAGTATTGCTCTGAATACAAGTGGGGGATCTCATCAATCAATCTCCCTTAAAGCACACAGTCATATCCTCATACTAATTAGTTCCTTAGGGAGGCTTTTATATTTCTCTTCCCTGTCAGTTACCGCACTTACTTTGATGTTGGCATCTTGCAGCAAGGTGCTTACTGAGAGCGCTAACAATTAACTTACAAGTAAACATCTTTTACAAGACTTAAGATTTGTTCTTCCTATAGAAGATATACTATGGGCATCTTACACTCGGTTTGTCTTAAATTCAGTCATAATAAGCAGATTTTTTTCTCTGCCCTAGTATAATTTACATTTTTCTTAAATATATATTATAAATCTTTCTGAGTAGGCTCTGCTAAATGATGTCCTGTTTATAATTGAGTGGGTAGTGTTGGGAAATAAACTGCCCATATGTTGATTTGTTCACTGGTAAAATTAAATACTCTTTAAAAATGGATTAAAACAGACCCTGTCCTCTCTCTGTATTGTGTTCATGTTTGGTAAAAGAAAAGTTGGTAGAATTTTTTGTATTGTTTTTGTGGTCTGAGAAACCTATGTGAGCATTGTGTCTATTACTTTGCTCTTACAGTGAATGGCTGGTGATCCTAATATTATTGGAATATGTCAGTCTTAATTGTGTCTCATATATCTCTTTGCTTAACTATATACTCTTACTTAAAGTTATACAATTCAATATACCTGACTGTAAGTTTATTTTAGTTACACTATGAGCACAGTAGAATTATGGATCTATGTGTATCCATACCTGCCAATGTATTAAACATACTATCTTGTCTTCTATTTACAGCACAAGCTTTGTGATATAATTTTAAATTGTGCTTCTGGTATATTTAACTTGTAAACCTGTAACATTTCATTGTAAAATGTCTCAGTAGAAAAAAAATGCTTCTTCAGATTCAGAGTCTTTAGACCACATAATATTTGGTTATTTTACTATTTTTCAGATTAGTACAACTAATAAACTAAGTAAAAAATATGCAGTTAATATACACTTGCATTAAGAAATGTTCCAGGCTCAGCATAATATGGTTTAAGAGCATCTTGGTGAAGCCAAATTTACTGACATCACTATATTGTCTTTATTCTTCATTGACCACCTAATTCTAAGGGTGTCTCCTCTTTTTTCATATTTTCTTCTTTTGTTTTTTCATTTTTTCTTTTTTAAAGAAATTAAATGACCTAATAGCCAGTCATAAAAATAACAAACGGACAAACTGTTTACATTATTTTTAGTTTGAATTCTTAAAACGCAATTATTTAACCTTTAAAGCTAACAGCAAATGTATTATCCAGCATTTCATATTGCAAAATTAGTTTAGATATTAAAAATTATACTATAAACAACTTATATGGTGGAAATCATGAAGAGTTCTCAATTATTTTCAGCTGTGTAACATCTTACATTTCATTCAAAGAAGTCAACAACAAATTAACCCTCTCAAATGATTTATAACAGCTCAACTTCACACAAATACTGCAGGGCCAAATAATTGACATCTTTAGAAGACAATCGATCAAGGAAAGGTTATTAGTGGCAATTTCTAAGTCCACTCAACAAATGCAGCACTACTTGTTTTAATGCAATGGAAAGCTATTAGACAGTTATCTTTTCCTATTTCCACTTCTACCCAGCATCCTTGAATCTTCCTTTTTCAACTATAAATAGTTAAGAACAGAAAAAATGATTAGCTCATAATACATATATATCTCTAACAGAGCACTCAATCAGTTAACAAAATCAATAGGTAATTCTCATAAATTGATTATCAGAGATCAAAGTTCTTGGACTACAGCTCATCTGAATGTCCACAACAAACCCTAGACTTTTCGTCTTTTTTGAAAGGGCCGTTTTCTGCCTCTCCGAGGAGAAGCAATCGATCCACTGAAGAACGAAGATGCAGCAGTGAATGGGGAGCATTAATGTAACCCCAGCCTTTACCTTGATCTTTACCGTAAACCTCCCCTTTTATTACTCTAACCCTACCCTTTCATAACCTAACCTTCCCTTCCCCGCAGCCCGACCCTAAGACTCCCTTCCCCGGAACCTCACCCTAAGACTTCACTCTAAGACTAAAGGCTTTCTTTACGCTGCACATGCCCAGAACAGAAGCACATGCAACTGACCAATTTACTAATTATCAGGACCTAATATCAAAGTCCCTGGGACTTAACACTTGTCTTGTAAGCTTGTGCTCTGCAGCTGCTTTGCAATCCTTATGCCCCCTCACTAACAGCCCAGCTAGTTCTGATGCTCCTTACTTCTGTGAATTAGATGTTAGAAATCTGTTTGTGTCTTGCAGGTTAGACTTGAAGAGCTTCTCCAGTTTCGAAACAGATCGGGATTGACTGAGGACCGTCTCATTTTAGTGCTCAGTATTGGAGAGGTGGCCACCCATATTACAACAGCCGGAACTTCTTATGTTTGTGGAAGGAGCGTGGACCCTATTCTCTCTTCCTTTTACTGTGGAATCCGGTAACTTCTATTTCTACTTACTTTTTCTCTTCTACAGGATTGGGTTCCCTAGTTTCCTTAAATTCATCTAGGCTACTAATGGGTTGATACTTTTAACATCTGAGCAAGGGCCGTAACTAGGGGCTGCCCAGAGCACCAAGCCAAAGGGGGGCGCTATTAGGTTAATTTTTAAGGTTAAACTGGTTATTAATTAAAGGCATGGGGTGCCATTTTTCTGTTTTGCCCCTAGCGCTAAAATTTTTAGCTATGGCTCTGATCTGAGCCTACCAATCACCTATTTCATTTTGCGGTCTGCAATTGTTTTTAACATCCTCAAATACATTCACCCTGTTGAGGCTAGATCAATATCTCTACAGATTCTGAACATTATAGTTATCTGCTTCTTGGCCAGAAATTGTCATTTTAAAACTCCCAATACGGACATTAGAGGGGTATTTTATTATATGCCTGACATTGCTCTGTAAGGAACTTAAGAATCACCTAATTAGATAGACCAACATTTATGTGCTTTTGTATTGTTTCATTTAAACTTTTTAAATTCTTTGAATTCAGGATTGCCATTCATTGTTTATCTTTTCATCTAAACCAACCATTCATATATTTGTAATTCTATAGTACTGTATTTTTTATAGTGCTGTATTCTTTATGCATTTTGTTCATTGGTCTCTCTTCCGGCCATGACATTCCATGAAATGGCATTGCACATTACCCATAGGGTGTATATCTCTCCCTCACGAGGTTTCCACATGGGGAAATTTAAAGACAATCGTTACCAGAAATGTAATTTGCCAGCAGCTGATTTATTTCATTGTTTTTGGGAGTGCCCAGCCATAAAACGACACAGCCTGTAGAAAAGTATTATACGCAGTTTCAGCAGCAGCGCGTAAATCTATCTTACAGGAGTGGGCCCAACCATCACGCCATCAATGGTATTATTTAAATGACTTCATGTTTTTAAGATGGATTGGATGGAGGCTTTATTGCAAAGGGAAAAAAGAACATCTAAATTCTTTGCTACATGGGAAAAATTAATTGAAGTTTTATCAGATAGAATACAATGAATCCTTAGTGCTATCCAATAACTGATAAGAGAGCGTGGCAAATCATAAATCTAATTCTGACTCCCCTCCTAATGCATAACATAATAACTTTCCATATGAAATGACAATTCTCCGGTGGATTTTTATTTTCTGCTCTAGCGTCTTCAATTAAATTGTTTTATCAAAATGTGTTTGTATATATTGTATATGCAAAGTTGTATCATTCGATATGGTTCAATAAAAAAGTGTTTAAAAAATATGTAATTAATATGATACTAATATTTATTCTAGAATTCTGCATTGGATGGTATCCGACCGATACAAAATTCCGTACGGAATTCAGTTTCTGTACGGGAGGCTGGCCCACTCATTATGCATATGAGATATAGTGAGTAGGAACCAGATTGGTAATGGTACAGTAAGGGCTTTCCAAAGCCATTACATACGATTCACCATTTTGCATGCGGTCCTTCCACATGCAGAGACTTGAGTAGGATGTGAAAGGCCTGTACATGTGAAGGAAGTGCAGGTGGTGTGCATTCCCCATCCCCTCACACTTATGGATTTATGAATAGCAAATTCTCTACAATAGGCTAACATATGGAATATGCTATTGATCCTGGATCTGGTCCATAACTATGATCACACAAAAGTGAACACAAATAAACCAAAGGGAACAAAAGTTCTTGGAGTATGAAAGAATATTTACCAATTTATTGTACACAACATAAAATCAACAACGACTACAGACTAATTATCCACTGGAGATCTACTCAAAATACTATGTCCAAATTAAGTATTAATATAAAGAGTCACAACTTAAATTCAGCTAATATTCATGGAATATGAATCTGATGAAAAGTCATTATAGATGACAATTGGTTGTTATAGTAACGATCTTGCAATTGCCTCATTTGGTAATAAGGCTTAAACAGTAATATATCTTTAGAGATGTTGACACATTAAGCATCAATATAACGAACCACAGAAGATATGCGTGGAAATGGATGAACTTAGTTGAAATGGAAAGTCTATAGAAACAATATAGCGATCTAGAAATAGTATATCACAGAAACATCAGACCTTTACTACCGCAGAATGTTTCCTGCTTCACCAGGACTGCAATCCCAATGTACGTATAGCTGGTTCGTGCTGATGTTGTGCCTATTCAGAGTTCTTAGTCACTAAGGGTGATACTGTGGCCAGCAGGGTTCTGTTAGTAAGGTAACTGACTCTCAGAATTGTACAAAGTAATCTCCAGTACCAACGTTATAAGTTCATTAAAATAAAAGTCCAATAGGACTATAGCTGAAGGCTCTTAAACATATCTCCATGCAAAGCACAATTTTTTCAGAGAGAATATAGAGTGAATGGAACGTATTTAAGGGAATCTTTACTTGAACAACAGATGAATAATTAGCTTTCCACTATAATCTTTCATTGTAGAGAGGCAACCTGTGTATTAAATATAATATTTGTAAAACTTAAATGTGACATAAGTAACAGAAAACATATAATATAAATAAATAAATATAACAGACCAAATAGTATTTTATACATAAATACCTAGTGAATAAGAAACAAATGTTATATCAACACATCTTATATAGGGTGTCATATTTTATGATCATATTAAAAATTATGAACAATAAATATTAAACAAATTAACCAACAAGTACTTAAACAAGTAAAATAAAAGAAAAAACAGATGACCAGATAAAAATATTTTTAAATAAGACAGACAATCAAATCAGTATAACTTTTGGAGTCACTTCCAATCCAATCCAATCATATGTGATATGTAATCAAATTATAAAGATATTTATGAGAAATGATTTAATTTGATTGCATCATTAAGACCCAGAGGGGACATAGTACTAAGTCTAAAAATCCAATATGTCTCTCTTTTACAGAGAAGCGAAAATCTATTACCCCCTCTGGGTGTATCAATGATGTGTTCAATCTCTGTAATCTTAACCTTAGCGATCACCACCATGTTTTAAATTCATATGTTCAGAAAGAAAATTTGAGCGATTATCTTCTCTCTGATCCTCCATAAACCTTATTGAAAGTTGTCTTATGTCTCTAGCAAAAATTTGTAGCACACATGGGCATTACATTTGGTAAACCACATAGTTGTTTTTACAATTAATATCGCTTGTAATGTTAAAAGTTTCCTTTTTATTTACTGATGTAAAGTGTGTGCTCCTATGGGTACAAAAAGCAGACTGCTTTGAGGGGGGAGCCAGAATAATGTATGGCTAAAGCTAAGTTCGTTTTTTTCAAAAAGCTATGAATTAAATTATCCTTAAAATGTTTGGATTTCTTAAAGATGATTCTAGAATATTCTTTAACATATGGTTTTAATTTATTATAGGCCAATGTTTACAAATAATGGACCTGATCCAGAATTAATAGCATATTCCATACGTTAACCTTCATTGCGGAGGCTAATATATGAAATAGCCCCTGTACTCCTCCTTCTCTCCTATGTGCGGATGGTGAATTCGTGGCCAGGACCTTACCTTAAGTATTTTGCATGCATCTCTATGCATGCGGAATACTGAATTGAACGTAAAGGGCTTACCAAGCGCTTGCTGTACAATTTATATACCTATGCCCACATCCTATGCATTCTGGCATCGTAGCGGGGTGTGCACTCCCCGCTGTCAGTAGTATATCTGCACACTTACGTGTCAACGTTCAAAACAGGGGAATTACGTACGACATGTACGTAATTCCCCTGTCGGCCGTAGCCCAGGATCTGGGCCAATATTCTCAATGTCAGGGGCATATGAATAAAATTAAGTAATAAACATTAAATCGTCTTTATCAAAATTTTTCACCTACAGATTTTTCCATGAGCAAACTAGATCTTTCTGCAAGGTATCCTAATAGGTCTTATTTACAATGTCAATCGGGTAGCCTTGAGTTAAAAAAAGATTCTCTCAAAATATTGCTCTTGTTGTTAAAATGAAGTGAAGAGCACTTTCTATTTAGTCTAATATACTGACTTCAAGGATTTATATTCAGAACTGTTAAAAACCAAAGCAATTTTTTGAGTGAATTTTTTTGTAGCACAAAACTATCTGATTATCCAGGGGCTCAAGATTACAGGTATTATACCCAGAGGAGCAATAGGTTTTTGCTTCTCGGTTTAAGAGAGATGTATTGGATTTTAAGACTTAATACTACGTCCCCTCTGGGTTTTAATGATTCAAATGAATTAAATCATTTCTCATAAATATCTTTGTAATCTTATTTCATATTATGTATAATTGGATGAAATGGACCTGATAGGTAAAATCTTAAAAGTTATATTGCTTTATTGTTTGTCTTTCTGGAAAAATATTTTTATCTGGTTGTCTGGTCATTCTTTCATTTTGCTTTGAATTTGTTGAATATTTATTGTTCATAATTTGTAATATGATCATAAAATATGAGATTCTATATAAAATATGATAATCTGTACATGATACAAAATAGATTAGGTTAATTTGGCCCCTCAGAAATTCTACCAATGAGTTATATAGTTAATGTGTTGACATGCCGATTCATTCCTCTTTTATTAGGTGTTTATGTATATTATATTATTTGATTTGTTATATTTATTTATATCATATGTTTTCTTTTACTCATCTCAGTTAAGTTTCAACAAGATAATTAATACACAGGAACATTTCAAGAAATGTTGTAGTGGAAAGGTAATCACTCATCTGTTATTCAAGTAAGGTTTACCTTATATACAACCATTCCAATCACTCCACAATCTCTAATTGTGAAACATGCCAGGGCCTTCAGTTGTAGTCATATTGGACTTTTAATTTATTGAACTTTTAACATTTGTACTGTAGATCACTTTGAACAATTCTGAGAGCCATCAGAAGCATTCTATTGTGGTTAAAATCAGCTGTTTCTGCAATACACACATTCACTATTGCTATATTCTTTCTATTAACTCTCCATTTCAGTTGGCTGACGGGATTAACAGATTGACTTTACTCTATCTGACAGGGTTGTTAACTCAACACCTGTCAGACACTGACTGTGTTCAGCATTATAATAACCCTAACCTCAACCTAAAATCTAATTACTAATTAACCTGCTTATTACGTACCTCCAAATGATGCAGCTAAAGGACACAGGTCCACACAGCACTAGCAGTGGTTGATTATCAGAGATGATGAGAGAGAAGAGACAGATGGTAGTAAACAAACAGTACAGAATGGAGGACGGACAATTACCAATCTCGAATGACGCAGCTACAGCAGTGGTAGTCAGGACACAGGTACTGTTACAAGGCTGCTCCCGAATCTAACTGGGGTCTGGTCTTTACTAGGGCCCCTGATGGTGGGGATAGGCTTGTGGGGCAGGAGACCCAGCAGGTCATGACCCGTGGAAGGCGTGCTTAGGAGTAACTAAGCAATAATAATCAGACAGGAGTGAAGAGATCAGCAGTGTTTATTAGTGCACACAAGTTGATATAGAAAACAGGTCAATAGTGAACAATAAGCAACAATAAGAGCAATAAAAACACAGGGAGGGAACAAGACTATACAATCCACAGGCTATAAATTCTACAGAGAACATATACAAACAGGAATCAAAGGGAGTACCAAACACAAAGCAGAAGAAACTGATAACACTAAATGCTGGGGTACAGAGATAAACTGAATACAAAAATACAAGAATATATATATAAAAAGAGAAGTCCAGAAAACAGAGCAGGCAATATGCAAGAATATGACATGTCCAAGTGCAAGGATAGAATGAAAATAAATACATGCAGACAGAAGGCAGCTGGTATACAAGAAACAAGGTGGTAACAAGCAGGAGATCAGAGAGCATACATACACCAGGAACACAGGATAACACTAATGACCAGCAAATTACACATGGAGAAGAAGTCCTATCTGTGCAGGTTGACCAGATGGAAGATAAATAATTAAGAGTCCAACATCAGTCCCTAGGGGCAGGTCAAGATAATGTTTATTTATGTTGGCGTTATAAAGGGGGACACTATAGCATATATAGCTGTGAGCATGGTACCAATGGTTGACATTATCCTTTTGTAAATTCACAATTACTGAACAGTTATACATCTTATTGTGTCATTTGCATGATTCCAGATATGTTGACTGTAACCGACAGAAAATCTCCTCTTTTTGCTTGTCAGATCAAACTTGGGTCACTCTACACATGCAGGCATAGCTTCCCCCTAGAACTTGAATCTTGAACCTTATCAACTTGTTCCAGATGCAAATGGCCCTTGAAGAACTCCTCCTTTTAAATCCTATAATAAGGCCAGATATAGAATTAGGTGCTTAAGGGCTCTATTTACTATCAATAGCGCATTGAGCGCTAATGATAGCACAGCGAGCCTAGCAGGACCACGGGAAGTATTTATTAATATTTACCCCTCTGGCGAGGTCCTACGATGGTCAGCAAGCCTTTCGCTGACATCGTTCGGCTCTGGAGTCCCGACACATGCACAGTAGCTGCTTGTAAAATTTTAAGTCTCAAAAGGCAAAATCACTGCGCATGCGCCGGGATTAGAGCCAGACACGCGCCCAGTCAGGTAAGTTTTAAAGCTTTGGTCTCTATTTTTTTGTGTGTTTTATTAAATTGAATAGGTTTATTATATAAAATTTTATTGAAACTAGTTAATATATTTTTTTACTATTTAGACTTAGATTTTAATGGGTTTTTTAAACTTAACTGTATTCCAGCGGTCTCCCGACATGTACCCCCCTCTTCCTCCCCCTAATAACAGCTATTAGGGGGAGGAAAAGGGGTGTACATGGGGAGACTGCTGGAATACTTACCCTAACGCTATTTTCAGATGTTAAAATCCAAGCTAACACTTAGTAAATGCCAGCCCGCATTCAATCGGGAGTGTTAATGCAATCATCGCCATGGTTTCCATGGCAATGATAGCATTATAAATAAGGAACTTTTTGTTTTCATATGATAAAGCCCGTTTTCACATGAAAACAGGCTTTATCATATGAAAACGATCTTCATAAATAGAGCCCATAGTCTCTTATGTAAGTCCCCTTGATAAATAACAACAGTGCATGTGGGCCGACATATAAGTTAAGGTAGGGTTCAGAACATGTAAGTATTCAGAACTCCATCTGAAAGAAGAGAGTGACAGGGGTGTGCTCTTCCCTCTTCCGTGCCGACTTACAGATCTCCGTGCACACATAAGTCACACGAAGATCTGTATTAGGTCCATAGTCTTCACCAAGAAGGGGATATAATTGTGAAATTCTCAAACCTTATAACACAGTGTTAAAAAGGCCCCTATATTATCAGTCCAAATAGACAGAGAAAGACAGTCTATGGGATTTTTGATGATCTTTTTAGCCCTGCTATCAAAGCAAATGTAAGTAACAATGGGCCAGATTCAGAGCTTCGGCCCACAATGCAATTGAGGCCGGAGTTCTGCGAAAAGTGCTACTGCGCATGCGCAGCAATTTTGGAACGTAATCTACGTTACTTCTTTAAAACCGCGTGTATGCAATCTATGTTGCAAGAAGTAACGTAGATTATGTTCCAAAATTACTGCGCATGCGCCGGAGCTCTGAATCCGGCCCAATGTAACATAGAATAATGCTTTGCTGCTATGCCATCTTTTCATCTTTTTTCTTTTTTTTTTTTTTTTTATAATATCTAAAGAAAAAGAATTAACCCAAGAGTAAGTAGGAAATATCCACCAGGAAAGCATTTAAGTGTTTATGAAGATAGATTATAAATATGATCTTGCAATAATGTTTCTGAAAGTCCATTTTTCACATATTAATTATGTCTTTCTCCATGGAATGAGAATTTTCTTTGTGATTACAAATTTCCCTGTAAGCCTCATCATAACACTGAGCACCCCATGGAGGCACACATATGAAGTCAATGATAAAATAATGCTAGCTATTACATTTGGAATTGCAGAACAAGCACGTAGGGATAATACACAACTTCAGAGGCTTTGACTTTATTCAGGAAAATTGCTATTTAAATCCTGAATTCAGTAATACAAACTAGGTAGCTTTATGTAAAGCCTGTCCCCATTATATTGTGATTGGTACACAGTATCTACATTTTCAACTACCTTAATAATAATGAATTAATCATTTGTGATACAGAACAGCCACGAGGGATGGAATTTATTTCATACTTCACCAGCTCTGAAGAAACCTATGTACACTGGTCACTCTTGCGTGAAATCCACATTTTTCACATCTATTTAACCAAAATACCACTATAGTTTTGTACACCCTAAGAATGCACATTGTGCTTTTACAGTGCTATTAGACATATGTGTTGCTTTGTAAAAGATTCAAAGCATAAAATAGAGGTTACCCTATTTTGATTTTGATATCAGTTTCAGTTCTAAAACAATCTTTGTTTTTTGAATTTGGCAAAACCACCTAGATAAACTAGTAAACCTGCAAGTTAAGTATATTCAAAGGACATTGTCATTGGCCATCCAATCATTTTTAAGAGAAATGTGCTATCATTCATAAGCAATCCTGTGTTTCTTCAGGAAACTATAGCTATCACAGCTATCATCTGTCTATGTTAAAAGTTTTTTAGTTTCAAAACATTTGGAGAATCACAGGTTTAACAGCCTCTGCACAACTATCAGTGATGACCTTACATAAAATTGTTTATATATATGTGGAGCGGTGCCTACCCGCTCTGGATGCTGGAGCTGCCCCGTCTGGCGAGCTGAATGGGGAGGCAGCATTCTAGGTCACATGGATGCAGCCACTGGCCAATCAGGGGCAGCGGCTGCAGTCCAATCACAGAGTGGCGCGGCCAGCCAATCAGAGCTTGCCGCGTCATTGGCTCCGCCCCTGCCAAGCGTTAAAAAAGCCGCTGCGGCCGGAGCGGAGCTCAGTCGTCGGGAAGAAGCCGTCATGTCAAGACCTGAAGAGGAGGACCCAGAGAAGACGGCCGCAGGGAGAAGACGCGGGCAGAAGCTGAAGACAGCGAGGAAGCCCTGCTGCTGCCTGGAGGCGGCTGGCGGGCAGAAGCGGTGGTAGCCGCGTGTAGGCCAGGAGAAGGCCCACAGGCGGAAGAGGAAGAGAAGCCGTGCCAGCAGCTGGAGCCTGTTACCCGGGGGCATGCAAAAGAGCTATTGCGCCCCTGGGTGGCAGGCCAGGTAAAAAGGAGGCTGCTGCCCACACCTACCTCCCCCCCTAGACCACCAAGTGTAAGGGTCCCTGGCTAAAGGGGTGTGAGACCCACGTCTCTACCCCCACCCCTAGGCAACGAGCCTGCTGCCCAGCCCCTGCTGCCCAGCATTCTGCCCAGCCCCGCTGCCCAGCCCTTTGTGCCCAGCACCTGCTGCCCAGCATTCTGCCCAGCCCTTTGTGCCCAGCCCTGCTGCCCAGCATTCGGCCCAGCCCTTGTGCCTGCTGCATAGTGCCCAGCCCTGGTGCCCCTTACCCAGCATTCCCAGCTCTACCTCCATCCAGCATCCCTAGCTCTGCACCCCAGTCAGCCCCTCCCGGCCTCTGCCCCGTAACTGGCCCTGAGTACCCCAGAACCCAGCGACCCCTGCATCCAGACACAGCGCTCCCTGCATACAGGCCAGTGTGCCCCACCGACGTTGCGGTCCCTTCCCCTGCATAACGGATATATATTTCCCATATCTCAGTGTCCTGCTGGTTAGTTTAGTTTAATCCCTGTTGCATCGTTCTGCCCCCATTGGGGTATTGTTGGTAAGTGGGGATAGTTCCCCTGTAGTATAGTGGCGTTAGGCCAGTAGGTTAAGGTTTGCAGGCCAGGCTAACCATATTGCTTTGCAGGACAAGGAGGTGTAAGGGAAGGGAGATACAGCCTACACGGTGAGTATAATTCGAACCTGTCACTGTTGTTTGGCCCCTGCTGAGGTGGGAAAGGTGGACCCTCCCGCTTTAGTCGAGCGTGGAGAGGACTACGCTCAGCCCCCGCGTTCCCAGGCCAGAATAAATCGAGTAACCCTCCAGCCAGGGGTGTGGAGTCACGCACTCTTACATTTCTAGATAAGCTGAGATTGGCTGCCAGTAACATCTGTGTCCATCTCAGCAGATCGAGTCTTCACAAGGAGAGAACCACCCAGCGCGCCAGGAAGACAGAAAAGTGTTCATCCGCCTTCGTCCGGAACGGGTAGGACCACTGGGGGACTGTTTGGGTGGGTAGGTATTTTGGTCTTGTTTGTTGCGGGCCTACATATATAACTTTTTAGCAAATGCAAACATTTTTTAGCACTGCACATTCTCAGAAAACAAGCTTCTGTGAATATGTTTAATGACGAATTGTACACAATCTAGATGTATGCAACCTTACATTCAAAGGCAAGTGAGGGTTGATGACATTGGATTATTTGTACGCATTTTATGTGGGATGATCATCTGAACAATTTGCAATTATTGTACTATTAATTATATCGACTTTCATCTGAACAACAGCAGAGCAAATATACCGTGCACCCTGTGCAACCTTTAGTAAAATTCATGTATAGGTCATCATCACACACTAATGTTTGTGCTGCATGCATCTATATTTACCATCACAAATATGCACAATTCTACATAAGGCCCTTTGACTTGGTAAGTAGAATAGTGATTTGTAACTCTCATATATGGATAGGATACCTCTGCATCAATATTCTTTAGGCAAAAGGAATTTGTCCTTAATAAAGTTTTCAATCCATGTTGCTATTTTTCAGCTTTGACTCATGTGAGGTTTATTTGTTTTGTATCAGACAGTTTTTCCAAGATCCTTCTGCTCAAGGTTTCGCTCAGTGCTCACAAATCAATACAGTCAACAATGCATTTCTACAGATCTGAATCAGTTGGAAGAGCACATTAATTAGATGTCTGGCTATTTTTTTTAGCTATAGTTGGAGATTACACATTTAAAAATAAAAATGACTGAAAGTGAACCAATACATAAATCCAGATTTCTTCCACATTATTAAATGACATATCATTATTGTAAACAGTAATTTGAATAAACAACTGATGGCATAACCTAGCTACAGATAGATATGAAGAGCTGATTAAAACTAAGTTATACATTCCAAAAAATTATGTTAAAAGGAAGAATATGAGATTAATACTGCAACCTCTCAGAGCTACATTATATGTGTAAATGCTCAAAGCTTAGAAAAAAAAATTTCTGCTATAATGACAATGGATAATCTAGATATTGTGGGATCACTGAATCCCATGCCTGGGACCTAGATATACCAGGATATTATTTATTTAGGAAGGATAGAGTATGAAATATTGAAACATAAAAAGTGATGGCAGATAAGAGCCACATGGCCCATTCAGTCTGCCCTGTTATTTATTTAAAACTACCCTAGACCCTGTTTACCCTTAATTTAGTTTGAGATTTAGGATATCCTTGTATTTATTCCAAGCATGTTTAAACTGTTCTACTGTGTTAGCCTCAGCCACCTCAGATGGGAGACTATTCAACTTATCTATCACCCTTTTGAGTAAAGACATTTTTTTCAGACATTTCCTCTGAATCTACAACCCTTCAGTTTATATTCATGCCCTCATGTTTTATTGCACCTCTTCCTTTGAATAATGCCACACTCCTGTAGCCGGTCATAACCTTTGATATATTTTAAAGCTGCTATCATATCACCCCTCTCCCTTCTCTGCTCCAAGCTATACATGTTTAGTTCCTCTAGCTTTTCTTGGTATGTTTTGTGACATGGGCCATGGACCATTTTAGTTGTTCTTCTTTGCACAGTCTCTAATGTATTTATGTCATTCTGGAGATACGGCCTCCAGAACTGAACACAGTATTCTAGTATGCCAATGATCTATAAAGGGGCATCACTACTTCTCTCTTTCTGCTACTAATTCATCTCCCTATGCAACCAAGCATCTGACTTGCCTTTATCATTGCTTTGTTACATTGGTTGGCTACCTTTAAGTCACATGAAATAATGACTTCTAGATCCCTTTCCTCAGCAGTTTCTAATGTAGTGATGTAGTGCCATTAATGATATATTGAGCATTTGGGTTTTTGTGCCCCAAGTGCATGATTTTGCATTTTGCCACACTCTTGCCCATTCCTCCAGTCTACCAAGATCATCCCTCATTTTGTGTACCCCTCCTGGCCTGTCTACCCTATTATTTATCTTTGTGTCCTCTGCAAAAAGGCATATTTTCCCATCGATACCACAGGCAATATCACTTATAAAGATATTAAATAGCACTGGTCCAAGTACAGAACCACCAATGAATCCATGCTACTTGGGATCCTTTAAGTTACTGGATATAAGATACTGTACAATTTGTTCCTTTAACAGTTTCCATTAATTTCCCTACTACTGATGTGAGACTCACTGGTCGGTATTTTGTCGCTTCTTCCCTACTTCCACTTTTATGCAGAGGGACGACATTTGCTATTTTCCAGTCCTCTGGAATCCTCCTAGTTATTAGTGACTGATTAAATAATTCAGTTATTGGTTTTGCCAGCACCCCTCTATGCTCTTTTAGTATCCTCGGATGTATCCCATCTGGTCCCATTGATTTATCCACTTTCAGCTTTGAAAGTTTTTTAATACCTGCTGCTCAGTGAAAGTAGTAGTAATTTCCACCATCGTATTAATAGCCTTCCCATTTAAAAGTGGATCCTTCCCCTCTCTTTCTTTTCTGAATATTAAACAGAAATACTTGTTAAGATGATCAGCCATAGCCCTTTCACCCTCAACAAGAATCCCATTCTCCGTTTTGAGCCTTTTGGTTGTTTTGTTTTATTTATATAATTCAGTCACCATGTGTTGTTTTTACACAATCTATTCAATATTATATCTATGTATATATAATACATTTTTTTGAGTACTAATTTTATTCTAATTTAGCAATTGTTGTTTTTCCTTTTTTTTGTTCTTTCTTTATCAAACGAGTGGTGTGTATTTATATACGTATACTTAAATCAATCAGATATATGAATATGTACGGTACATGTACATCTAGATATTCGGTCATGATTTTAATATGTCTAGTTAGATACATAAATATATCTCTGAATGTATTTACTACCATGTTTTGTAAGCATCCATACATAATTATGTAAAACCTGTCTCAGGACCAATTTGCCCTATTTAAGTATGACTGTCTAGCACTCCTTCATGCTTGAAAAAATCCTTGCCTAATGTGTCGCATTAGTGCTGCTATTGCCCGGCCACTTTACTATTTATTTCCTATTGTGGATTATACAACTTTACCACCACAATTAACGAGATCTCCAGAGGCCCGTTCATTTTCTCCTCTATTGCCAAGGGGATGCCCACGCTACACTGAAGAGTATATTTAACAGCTGCCACGGAGCCAGTCACTGATTCTTTCTATTAATGAATGATATGTTATGAATACCACAAATCAAGTCCCAATGACAACTTATATACATCTTTTCAACAGACTGGAACATTCTACCATTAGCACTGGGTAACCGTGTTTTTATATTTAATATTTATTTACCGGATAGTATTAATGCCAGTGTTTATCAGCTGGCCAGGTAGTGGGAGGTGTTTCCCACTGTGTTTCTCCTGGTTCCTTTTCAGCTACACATGGGTTCACGGTGATATACCCATTACCTAACTATTTTTGATATTGCTTCTCATTGCGTAAACACCTCCCGGGTTTACCAGTGGGAGGTATGCTGTTATGTGAACTGTCCATTCATAAGTTTTGATTTCTTACAAACAATCTACTTACCATTTAGCTTTCCACCATTGTGATACAATCAACTACCGGTGTTTCTTCTTTGTAACATTGTTCAAACTATTCACCAAACCATTCATTGCAACTGTTTCAATTACGTTTTTGGATCACAAATTTCATGTTGGGATCTGCCTAACTAATATCTGTCATCTATAATTTATAATTTTAGCTTTCCCTGGCCGACTGGTGGGAGGCACAAATCACTGACTGCCCATTTTTTGGTGTGGATAGACATTATTTCATCACCCTACTATTTCAATAGCATCTAGTTATTTGGGTGCATGACAATATTAGTATTCTTTAAGATTTCTTCAGATAATTTTCAACTATATTTGTGGTATTGCAGTCTGACAATATTAGGTTTATTGGGCTGGATCCAGACTTAGTTAAGTGCTTGAACTTAGTTACTCCTGGGCTAAACCATGTTGATTTCAGGGGGAGTCAAGTTAATTGTATTCTTTGCATGTAGGGATATATCTTTGAATTGCTTACTGCACACAGATAATGGCCAACTTTACTATCACACTGTTATTTAGACTTGGGATAGGAAACATCCCCTATCAACTCTAATACTGTTTGCAACAGATGAAATATGACTCCCATGCAATCAACATGGTTTAGCCCAGGAGTAACTACGTTCAAGCACTTAACTAGGTCTTAGTCCAGCCCATTGTTACTATTGTAATTTTTTGTCCATTTGTTTATATTTTTAGAATTTTTTTATTTATACATTATTAAAGTTATATTTCTGACATTGGATTAATGTTATCTTATTGTATGTATATACACCACTCATTTGCAATTTTTTGAGCATAGGGCGTGGCTTAATCTAAATTTGGCCTGCGACAATTGCTCAATTTCATTTTTAATTGTTGTTATTCATTTGTTTGATATTTTTTTTTGACACCTATTATTGTGCATAACAGTTTAGTAGTGTTTCTGTTAGTATTAGTGCTATCCTCCATTACATATCTTGGTTGGGGGATCAGCTATTTTTATTATTTGTATCACTGCCCCGTTTCCTAGTTTTAATGGTTTCTAAAAAAGCATTCAAACTACTCACTTAGAATACCTGTTCCCTCAAACGATGGGTGCAAGCCATCACTTTTATACAGGTTTCTGTTTTGACAGATGTCATGGCTATATTTTATGAACCCAAATCCTTCCTCATGACGCCACTTCCTAAGATTGAAATCAATGATGCGCATCATTCTACCTCCTTCAAATCTGTGTTCCTTGCTCGCTGTCTTTAGAATATTTCAAATGCAATTTTTATCCCATGGAGCTGTAGCTTCCGGCAAGCACTTCACCTGATTCCTAATTTCAGAACCTCTTTCCAGCTGAATACTCCTAACAATAGAATCCCCCACAAGAGATTCCCATCAGGTTTCCTCAACACCTCATGTTCTACACTACCTGTTGTAATGCACTCCAGCCCTCCAAGTGCTGCATATGAGTTTTCAAGGGCACAGCTTGTGCAATGTGTACCTTGCGCAACTGGAACCTTCTTACCAGCATTTTTCACCATAGTTCACCCAGTACGCCTCCTGGGAACTCTCTGAGGCAATGGCAGCATCAAGGATATAGACATCCTGCATATCTCACCTTGCATTCTAGCCATCTCATACCGCAAAAAATAAATTTTCAGACAAATTGGACAATAGCTGAATTTCCAAATTTTTTCATTGCATCACAACCACTGCAATGCACAAGACCAGACATTCTAGAAGGTTTTTTTCCACTTAAAATCAGCAAACCCTACAATAATAATTTACACAAATAATTTAAATGGGCCCTAATCCAGTTCAAACTCCAGTTAAAAGTCCTAGATACATGCAAAATCAATACTTAGAAAATCAGGCAGTGAAAACCAGGCAGGTTACAACTTTGCAGGTTTAAACTATACTCCCTTTAAATAACAGACAATGAACTAATCAATTACCACAGCCAAAGCAATTAGCACAGCTGACTAATTAATTATCTAACAAGAATGGTTATTATGAGCTGTTCCAGAGTTGTGCTTCCATCTGACGGAAGTGCAGTATTAATAAGCACTGTGTAAGCGCAAAATGGGAACAAGCACAGAAAGATAAAAAGATTGATTGCTTCTCCTCTCAAAGGTAGAAACAATCGATTTGACCGCCAGTTAGCAACTGGCTGGTATAAAATAGCCCTTTCGAAAAAAAAGGCCCGTTCTGTGTATCCACCAGAAGAGACCCTACCTTAAGTATTCCACACAGAAACCATTCTGTACAGAATACTGCATTGTACATAAGGGCTTAGCTAATTTTCATACCTCTGCCCATTCCCCATATTTTTCTGTTTTAGACAACCCCCATTATTTCAATTGCAAAGAATAACTGGTAATGCCTCATTTACTGTATTAGAATGTCATTTATCCTGTTATTCATTTTGTTGCTTAAGAAAAATTACAGTAAATTGTCTTTTTCTCACACAGATCTGCTGCAATCAATAATAAATACAATGGGCATGATCCAGATCAACGATGTAGTGCTGAGCGGGCTAACTCCCCCCTGGCAAATTGTCTTTTCCTCACACAGATCTGCTGCAATCAATAATAAATACAATGACAGTACATTTAGCAGAAATAAAAACTAATAAAAAAAATACCTCTGCAAAATATAAAAAAAATGAGAAAAAGCAAAAGTCAACACACATTATGACTTCACATATAGGAAGAGTGCCACGGACCTGCAAGAGAGATTCACAGACAACTGATGCAGAAGGGAGCCTCCCCTGTGTGCAGTCTGGTACAGCTCTCCAAAAGCAGGTATCCATGGAAGGAGAATGGTGACTATAAAACCGAGGGTTTCACTAAATAGAATCCCTTTTTGGTAGGATTACCAGTGTTTGTTCCGCAGGAATATCTGTACTTGGATCAGTGCTTTTTATTGGTGACATTATTCATGGTATTGATGGTAAAGTGTGCCTTTTTGCAGATGACACAAAGATTGGTAACACACAAGGGGCTGGATCCAGACTTAAGTAAGTGCTTGAAATTAGTAACTCCTGGGCTAAACCATGCTGATTGCAGGGGAGTCATATTTCATCTGTTGCAAACAGTATTAGAGTTGAGAGGTGATGTTTACTATCCCAAGTATAAATAACAGTGTGATAGTAAAGCTGGTCAGTATCTGTGTGCAGTATGCAATTCAAAAATAAATCCCTACATGCAAAGAATACAAAAACTTGATTCCCCCTGCAATCAACATGGTTTAGCCCAGAAGTAACTAATTTCAAGCACTTACTTAAGTCTGGATCCAGCCCAAGGAGAGGTAAACAAAATGATTGATGATCTCAGTAGACTAGAAAAATAGTCAAGAGTGTGGCCACTACAGTTTAATGTCAAAACAATTTCAACATGATACAATCTAGACGCAAAAACCCAAAAGCTCAGAACAGCCTTAGCAGCATTACATTAGAAACTACTTTGGCGGAAAGAGATCTGTGAGTCACTACTTCAAGTGTAGCCATGCAATAAGAAGAGCAAGTCAGATGCTTGCTGAGAGCGGAATTAGAGAAAGAGATGTAGTAATGTCACTTTATAGGTAATTAGTTCGGCCTCACCTGGAATAGTGTGTACAGTTCTGTAGGCCATATCTCCAAAAAGATATCGAAAGATTAGAGGCTGTGCAAAAAAAAGCAACTAAAATAATTTATGGAACGTGTCACACAACATACAAAGAAAGACTAGAGGAAATAAACATGTATAACTTGGAGCAGAGAAGGAAAAGAGGAAATATAAATGCAGCTTTCAAATGTGTCAAGGAGTTAAACAGGTACATCAGGGTGGTATTTTTTAAAGGAAGAGATGTTTTAGAACATAGGGTCATGCATATAAACTGTAGGGCAGGGCTGTCTGTGGCAAAGTGTCCTCGGGGGCTTCCCCTCATCTGGCACATGCACCAGTCTGTCATGCTCTGCACAACGGCATCTGAAATCTGCATTTGCCTGCAGCTGATTAGTTGTTTAGAAACAATTAATCAGCTACAGTTGGTTACATTTTCATAAATAGCGCTCAGCAGCAACAACTTTAGCTTATAGCCTTCAACTTTATTCAGGCTGCCTGTTTCAGTAAATTAGTAGCATGCCACAGCTCTGTATATTAAGCTGCTTGGACATAGTAGTGGTAAGAAATGGCTTGAGCCACTATCTGTGAGTAAGTCATTTCAGACTACACCTCTGGGAACATAAAAACCTTCATATTTGAAAGAAGGGACATTAGCTTGGATTTGACACTGTTACTATCCAGGCTAAACACCTGTCCGTAAACAGACAAAGGTGATCCAGAGGTGCAGAGTCTAACCACAAGCCTAGTTTTCACCAGAGCCCCAGATGGTGTGGATGGAATTGGCTGCAGGCAAGTGGCAGATCAAAGCCCTATGACCAAGCACACAGACGCTGAACTGGTATGACAGGATCCAAGGTGCACAGTAGTAGTAGCTACAGGTAGCAGAGGTACTGCTACAGAAGCTAGATCTAACAGTGGGCACTGAAGGCAAGGCAGAGCTGGAACCAGAGATACAGGAGCACAGTGACTGAGAGCCGACAGTGACAGGAACAAGGATTACCAATGGAGAACACTGGACATGATAGATTCTGAAACCGAGGAGTAGAGCACGACCTGGAACCAGGGAGCCAGGACACACAAGCATGCTCGAGGACACAAATCAGCAGGCTAAGTTTACTTGTTGCTCTGACAGGGGAATGCTGAGTATGGTGTTTAAATAAGGCAGCTGAGCAGAGAGTACAGCAAGGCAATGAGCCACACCTGTGTGGGATAATGCCTGCAGCACAAAGTAAACACAAGGAAGTGCAAGTACTGGGAAGAGTCATGTGATCAGAGAGGTAAACAAAACATAATGTGTAATGATCACAGTAGAAATTGTGACAGACACCCATAACCTCAGTCACAATATAACACAAATGGCTTTTAGTGGAAATATATTGCAATTAGCACGTTAAGCATTACAAACATTACAGTGCAATGCATCTCACATACTATGGCCTTATTTTGTTGCTATTTTGTGAATATTTTATGTCTGTTTTAGTGAATAAAATGATGTTTCTTTGCATGCGTAGCTGCACTACTTGCAAACCTGAAGGTGGAGGAGCACTGGTGGTGAAAAGAAGAAAACAAGACTTGTTACGTGCCCATGTGTGCATCAGTCCTAAGTCAGACGTCCGTATATGTGAATCAGTCAGCCAGGGTTTCTGTGTGTATATTTGGGTTCTGGGCATGCACAGATTACCTGACACCTATAGATTCTACACTCATGTGTGAATACAGTCCATCATTAGCAGTAATCGACTAACGATGAATGGATATGTTCTCTGATGTGAAGCACAATTTGGCATCAAAGGGATGGTGTAAACCAGCAAGAGGTGTACTGTAAGTAGACGGAATATGGAAGCTCTAATAGGGCTAATGGAATATGTTATAAGCTGGCATAAAGCATTTTATAAGAGGGTGGAATAAAGAACCTCCAATATGGCTACTGGATTAACAGGTAGCCTGGTGATCATAGCTATGAGTCTCATTATCTCACCAGGCACTGTGATTCTCCTGGAGTCGAATATCCTGATGGGTCTTAAGATGAAAGATGAAAGAGAATTAACAGTATTAACCCTTACACAGCTAAAGGACTAATATATTTTGAGACATTAAATAATTCACTTCATGTACATATATACCCATATTTAAATGCATAGATGTAAATGACGTATAATACATTTTCTCTCAAGATTCTCTATTGGGTAAATAAAACATGTTATAATCAAATAACGCTCTTCAGATTAAAAATAAAATTGAAATTAAAACACACAAAAGAATACATACAAAAAAGTTATATAAAAATATATGTACAAAAACAAATAATATATGAAAAACAAGAATGACATCAATCTTAAACTCAGCATTTTCAGATACATTTATTCAAACGAACTACACAAGCAATAAAGGTATATGTAGGGATATTGGACCAGATTAACAACGCAGTTATATACTTACATCTCTAGATACCCGTGCCGAGATACTATGCATGCGTAACATTTTTACGCTATCTACGTAGTGTTTCATTACGTAGATTAGAGTAGCAAGCATCGCACAGAACTTTGTTCCGTACAAGCCATTTTTCTAGGAAATGGGCTGTGCTTCCCCTCCACCTGCCAAAATGGACGGGGGGAAGCATGCTAATTGTACAGTGTAAGAAGGGTATCGCTTACTTGTGCGGATCAGCTGATCCACACGCTTTTTTTAAGGCAGGCTTATGGCAGTGCAAGCTGTCATAAAACCACGCAAGAGAGGGTTGTGATAGGGGGCGTTCACTCCCCTCTCTTTGTCAGACGGACAGACTCTCACACATATGGAAAGTGCGGGAGTCTGGATCCAATCCCTTGTTAGGACAACATACAATATTTTGTATTATTAGAATAAAAATGCTAATTTACCTATTGTACATAGCAGAATGGGAAAGAACCGCTTAGCACAAAAAGCTATATTTAATTTAAATGAACTGAAAACCTTAGATCAGAAGGTCTGTTTCCACATTGAAAAGCAACATAAAAAGTCCACATTTTGGAATATATATTTACAAAGTAAAATGCAGTAACAACTACAAAATACATATTTTCTTTTGTAGAACAGATGGCTTTATCCATTTTACAAATGTTGTATGGTGTTTTAATCTCCTCTTGACATTAAAAATGTACTATTTTAGGTTAAGTGGTTTAAAATTATAGTGTTTATATAGTGATTCTGTGTAGTTTGAATCACTGGTCTATATTTGTGGGTTGTTTTTTCACACTAGTGTACTTTCTAGTAATTCTTCCTTTTTAAATGGTTAACATTTCAAGCTGATATAACTTATGTCACTCAGAAGAATATTGCTGTGGCCGCCTTGAGAAGTCATTAAAGATTAAATTTAGCTTATGTGTAAAAGCATTTCTCCTTGTTCCTTGAGGTCATTTAATTAATATTTTAACTGTCGGCAGAATTTCTTTTCTAAAACTTGATATTTAAACAGAATTTTGTCTTTCTGTGTACTTGAATTCCACTCTCATATGTCTTTTTAACAACCCTAGAGAAGACCTGGATCATTATTTTAGTGACAACAGAAAAATGTAAAAAGAACTTGGGACCGTATTCACAGATCCCTTTTCACGTGGAGTTCCGTGCGTATTTTTAGGCATGTTTTAACTGCGCATGCGTAGTAGCTTTATTTACGTACATTACGTAGTTTATACGCTCGTAAGTGCCTAACGGACGGACTTGTGAATCGCACTTGGTGAAATACGTACGGATGGGCGGGGTTGAAAAATGGACGTGAACATTTACATGAAAGTGGGTGGGGTGAGACTTTCAAATGAAAGCATGAGGGCGTAGTTATTAAGAATCGCACGGCATACATATACGCACGTAAATACACACATAAAGAACAGAGGGGTCTATGGACTCGTAAGTCCTCGACAGCACAGCCGTGAGAGGGGCGTGTCGGGGGTGTTGATGGGTGTTGACTTGCGACGTGCGTGCGTGAATAGAATTGCGTACTATAAAAAAACTGATCCGGTCCTTATTGCCCATCACTGGTCTTATTAAACATAACACAGCTACAATTTAATTTCACGTAACCTTTTCTTATACCATTAATATTTTCTTTAACAATTTTTGTCTATAATTTATTTTCTCTATATTTTTAAATATTTTCAAAAAAAATATGGAAATATGAAGAAGTAAATTTGAAAATCATAATTATGAGGTTCACATAGGAAACAGAAAGTAATGGGTGTACATCGTCGCTTCGATGAGCTATCATTAAATAGGTAACTTTGCGGTACTACAAAGACAACTGCCCTCAGTTTTCAGCAATTTCAGAGAGACAGCATCGCTCCCATGATTGCTTTCTCTACAAAGACTCCAATAGCGACAGGTAAGTGTACTTCACCCTAACCCTGACCATCCCTTTCCTACAACCTAACTTTAACACTTCCATAACCCTAATTCTAACCTTTACTCTGCCCTAGCCCTAACCATCCTCAACTCGCAACCTAACCTTAACCCTCCCCAACAATAATACTAACCAACCTGCCACCTAACCTTAACCCTTCCCTAACAATAATACTAACCAACCTGCCGACTAACCTTAACCCTTCCCTAACAATAATACTAACCAACCTGCCGCCTAACCTTAACCCTTCCCTTTCTGCAGCCTAATCCTAACCAATTTAGAAATCTTTTTTAAACTGCAGGATAGCAATGTTGAAAATGAGATTCTTGGAGCAGCAGTTACATCCTGGCATAAATTTACCTCCATAAATACGCTAAAATTATCTTTGAGGCTTAAATTAAAATAAATTAAAATAAATTAAAATAAATAAATAAATAGATAAAAGTCCACAGACCACTCTGTTCTTTACGTGTGTACTTACTAGCGTATATGTGCTTCGTCCGTGCAATTCTTTATAACTCCGCCTCCATGCGTTCATTTAAATGCCTCACACACCCACTTTTATGTAAATTTTCAAGTACGTATTTCTATGCCGCCCATCCGCTCGTATATAACCAAGTGCGATTCACATGCCTGTGCCTAAAGCACTAACTAGCGTATATACAACGTAACATACGTAAATAAAGTTACTACGCATGCACAGTTGATACGATCCTAAAAATACGCACGCAACTCCCTGCGATAATGGTTCTCTGAATACGGCCCACAATATACAGTATGAGGAGATAGTAAGTTTAAAATAAAATAAAAATATGAATATATAGAAATGAGGGATTACATAAAATTGATACATGTTTGACAAGATAAAGAAATAGTAATAGTACTAGTAGCAGTAGTAGTGTGATACCCTAATGCAGCCATGGGTAACCCAATACATTTCAGGAGCAATAGTATACAGCCCTCTGACCATATAAATTGTCACACAATCTTATTGGGTAATTACTTGAAACATGAAAAGTTGCTAACAAGGTTGATGCTATTAATCTATAATAGTAAAATGAAAATTTTTTTTAACATTGGGCCTGATCTAGAACAATGCATCGGAGCGAATTTATGCGTGGCGGAGACGTAAAATCGCCTATTTCTAAGTACTGCGCATGCGCACCATAAAAAATACGCTCATTAGCGTAGCGTAATTGTGAACGTATGGGCCATTCACGTAATTGTCACATAAATACTTACGTGTGGGCGTGCCAATTTTACGTGAGTCAAGAATACGTTCGTTTTACGTGAAGTAGGTGGAGGTTTGTATGTATGGGCGTGCTAAGCGGCGTACGTTCACGCAGTCTATACGTCCGTTAGCGGACGTACGCTGTTACGCGAAAAAAACTTAAGGTAGGGTTTGGGAAGCGGAACTGGGTGAATTACGTACGTTCAAGGGGAGTGTATAGAACATACGTGTGCTAAAATACGTTATGCGTGGAAACGTATTGCACAGTAGTTCTGGATCTACCCCATTATTTCTAAACTTTCAGTGTAAAAGAAAAAGTGCAGTTTTACAAGATTCATATATAGCGTCCTACAAATCCCATTTAGAATTCAGAGTAGCTGTCATCGCTGGTACTTTAAACCAGTGACATTTTGAAAGTGTCCTTGAGTGCATAAAAATGAGATGCTATTCTAGCAGTGCCATGTTTGGATTATAATAACATAAATATTGTTTATACACATACGATTTCAAAATGCAAATTCATTTTTTACTTGCCGGAAAGATGATTTACAAATTCATGATTAAATTTCTTTATGACCCTAGAAGTGCTCTCTTGGCAAAAAAAAATAAATGACTTTATTGTCATCCACTGAACGTCTATTTAGAAGCGCTGTTTTCTTTTTACTAAATATTTATCCTTTTGTACTGTTCTTGACCTTTTTATGAAAGACAACAAACAGAAAGCTCTACAATTACCAGTTCTGAAAATAAACCTCAGTAGAGATAAATAAATAACCCCACAATACAAAAGCCTATTGCTAGGTACCCTATAATGGAGGGGGGCATGCTGGTTGTTTCCCTGATTTTAGGATAATCCGCACTTTTTGATTTCCCCTTGTTTTTGTGTGTGTACAGATCAGATGGGGGTGGTTTGCAGGTAAGTTGGTCTGTTTTCTGGCAAACCATCATATGGCAGTTGAATGGTGACTGCCGGCAATTGCCATCAGTCTCTATTTTAAAAAGCAGTGGTAACCAGGGCCACCATCAAGGGGGGACAGCCGGGACTATTGTCCTGGGCCCAGACCTGATGGGTTCCTAACTCTGTAGCAGCAGGTATTGGCGGTATTCTACCACCGATACTTGCCGCTCAGCGCTATTTAGTAGCCGGCCAATGCGCAGGGTACTAGCCCGCTGCTAAAGCGTGTCTTCCAGGCACTGCCCCAAGTGACGTCACCAATGACGTCACCTAGGGGGTGGGGCCCTGCTACTGGGTTCCGAGCCCCACATTTGGTGACGGCAACCCTGGTGGTAACCCTAATCTTAACCCTTCCCTAACCAACCTTCCCCTTAAGCCTAACCTTATACCTGCCGTAGCCTGTCTCTATATTTCCCTATAGCAATTTTCTATTTCACAAGCAATTTGGCAATGACAGCTTTCAACCTCACACTGTGTTGTGATACAGTGATACAGCCACCTGCTGAATGGTGATACCATTCACCAGCCACCATTCAGCAGGTGGCTGTATCACTATCAAAACAGGACAGGCCAGACCGGCAACTTGCCTGCTTTGTGTTCAGTCCATGCACAATCCATGCTACCTAAAGGGAATGTATTCTGCCCTATCCAGACCTAAGAGAAATGACATTTCTAATAGCTTTCAACACAGTGTGAGGTTTGGAATCGCAAGAAGGTGTGACATGGTATTATGATGTAAGGCATGCCGCTGCTCTGCATAGCAAGCCAGAGTTTTGAACCATTTAACAAATGCAGGAGACGAAAACTGTTACTGTGGGCCCTGGCAATCTGATGTCTGCTGCATAGGAAGCGGATAGTGCAGTGATTCGAAAGCCTGGATATCATTGACATGTAATTGCGGATCTCCAGGCAACCATTACTAACAGATCCGGTGTGAGTATCTGAGCATCTGGCTTGTAAGCAGAACTGTCTTAGTTAAGTAGCAGGAAGGGAACTCCTTAACTGCAAATCCAGAGCTCATCTCTCAACTTGTGCAGCGTCCAATAGTTATTCCATAGGGGAGATCTGACCACATGAATGGGTTCTGGGTTATCTGTGCAAATTGTAATTTACAGTATCTTTACTTTGTTGTATTTTCTGCTGATTTTACACCAATTTCATTTACAATCTGCTTCATAAAAACTACACTGAAGTTCCCCATGGAATGACTGTGTGCTTGAGCCTCAGGCCTCTATTTATATCAAGTCAAACATAATTGTAATGTTCTTCTTTTGGATTTCAGCCTTCATTTCAAGTAGTTTTATCCTTCTTTTGAAGAGCATAAAATAGTCATATATCTGACTTTTGGAAATGTTCTACATTATCGTCTTATGAATTTTACAATTATTGTTGTGTATTAAATCAAAGGTTTAGAAAAGATGAGAAGACACTTTTACAAGGACTGGAGATGCAAATAATTTCTAAAGACTATATTTTTTTGGGCAAGTGCATGTAAGTAGGTCATGTACAGTGCAGATCACACATTCCTGACTCTTATCTTTTTTTTTGCGGCTTCAATGCTTCTTATTAATACTGAGATACTGTATATTATAGGCAGAATAACAGGGATTATACTTTATAGCTTCACTGTCTCTTTAATTTAGGAAATATTTTCAGGAAACGATGTACAAGGAAAGACGTGAAGCCTATTATTTTCTTTCTGCGTTATTATTTATTATTTATTTATAAGGTGCCACAAGGTGTCCGCAGCACCGTACAAAATAAATCAAAATACAGTACAGACATACAGGGCAGGGATGGACAGCATAGTAAATAATAAAATACAATCTAAATATAAAATATCACAAAAATACAATAGAGTGAAGCAAGCACAGAACGGAAGGCAAAATGCGAGGTGTCAAGCTTGGTAGATCAGGGAGGAGGGGATAGAGCGCAGTGAGAGACTGAGAGGGAGCCACCAGGTGGGGATGGGGTAAAAGGGTAGCAGAGGGTGACATATTGGGTACGAAGTGAGGGGGATTACCCTTGCCCTGCAAATACTTGTTAAATGACCTAACAATTGATGTTAGCATCCACCATTTTGTGCAACATCTTTTATTGCTGCCCTGAATAAAAAGGATTTTTTTTAAATTGGAAATTAATGATTTGTATGCAGTTATCAATTGATCACACTTTTTAACAGCAAATTACTGATTAATATCATGTAATGACAATGTAATGTAATGACATCTATTTTGTGGGTTATTTTGTTTATGTGCCTGGTTAGGTATATAGGGAAATAAAGACATATTACGATGCAATCATTCTTTATTACCTTTACTTCGAAAAAAATTCAAAGATTGCTCTATACTGCTTCAGAGACATGTTCAAAATTTTGCAATGTTGCAGTTTCTACAAAGGCGATGCTCAGTAATTAGCTTTCTTGTGAAGAAAGCAAAAGGTGAGTATGTGAGAAACAATAATCATCCTCACTGCATGCTACAGTACATCTATCCCTCCTTACTTCTCCCTCTCCTTCACTCATACCAGCAGTCCACTTCCTTTCCCCTCCTTATGTCTTCTGTAAGTAAGCTCTCCCACTTAGGGCCAGATTTACTAAGCTGCAGGTTTGGAAAAGTGGATATGTTGCCTATAGCAACCAATCAAATTCTAGCTCTCACTTTCTTTTTACATACTAGAGAATGTCAGCTAAAATCTGATTGGTTGCTATGGGCAACATCTTCACTTTTCCAAACCTGCAGTTTAGTAAATCTGGCCCTTAGTGTGTTAGCTAACGTGAGCAGGACCCTCCATTCTAGTGTTGTTCCCTCCTCCATCACTCCCCTTTCACTTTGTACCCTTTTGTCCACCTCTGCTACCCTTTTACCCTGTCCCCACCTGGTGGCTCCCTCTGAACGTCTTGCTGTCTGTGCTTTCTTTACTTTATTGTATTTTTGTGACATTTTTATATTTATATAGTATTTTAATATGTTCTGCTGTCCATCCCGGTCCTGTATGTCTGTATTGTATTTTGTTGTTGTATCCTGTACGGCGCTGTGGACACATTGTTGCACCTTTTAAATAGGCAATAATAATAATAATAATAATAATAATAACAATAATAATAATGGACCCGATTTAGAATTAAGAAGGAGCTTGAAATAAAAGGAGGAAAGTTACTCCTGGGCTAAACCATGTTGATTGCAGAGGAGTCATTTCATCTGTTACAAACAGTATTAGAGCTAAATAACATTGTAATAGTAAAGCTGGTCAGTATACAATTCAAAGATATATCCCTGCATGCAAAGTATACAATAAACTTGACTCACCCTGAAATCAACATGGTTTTGCCCAGGTGTAACCTCCTCTTTTAATTTAAAGCTGCTTCTTAAGTCTAAATCAGGTCCAATAATAATAATAATAATAATAAAGTGAAAAAAATTTCAGGGTGCAACCAGTTGCAAAGGTATCAGGCAACTGCCCTTACAGAGACAATAAAGAAATCAGAGTTTTCACATTGTTCAAATGAGTTGACTCTTTATGAATCCCTTTTATGTCCATTCACTCTGGGTAATAAAGTCCTGTTTTCAATCACTATATGCCAAACATAGGTCTCCATGTGAGATTCCAGCCTTATATCTGCATACTAAATAATTAAAACTGAAATGGTTAATGACAAATATTTAATCAAATGAACATACGAAAAAGTATAAAATAACAGCATAAAACCTACAGTAACATATCAGATATATGAAAAGGCAGGAAACCAGTATCCATAATAGTGAGCAGAAGCGCCATCCAACAAGACTTGGTGTGCTGGTAGATGCTACTGTGAAGGCTGGAAGACTGTGGGCCACCAGTTGGAATCCTGATTTGAAATCTCTGTTCATTGGCTGATGTGTTTCCAGAGTATTCTGTTTTTCAAGGCAGTAAACAAATATGGAAAGAGCTGCACGTTTATAGTTCATAACAGGGTGTTGATTAATAAATTTAAAAACAACCATAATTGTTGGAGCAACTGGGCCGACACTTAACAGATTAAATTGCATAATTTTAAAATAAATTCTGCAAACTATAATTATCTAATAATCAAGGTTTTCTGTACCTTAATAACTATAAAAATATTAAAAGTCTTTCATTCATATGCATTGATTGTGGTACATGCTGCTATGCCATAATTAATTACATAAACATGGGTCTGCCTTCTTTTGTGCATATCATTTCCCCTACACCAACCCCACACTATTTGTCCTCCCTAGGGCAGCAGTAGGGGGGTTTACATTATATTTCATTTTGGGCATTTTGACTCATCAATAAAATAAAATACTTTATTCAGTTCTCAGTATACCAAATAATATACTTGATAGTAATAGTTATAACATAAAACAGTTCAAAGCCAAACTAGAAAAAAAAAGTATTATATTTATATACGAGTTATCAGAAATAATATCTTGTTCTCAAGCTCTGGGTTGTGGAATGGTAAATCATGCATCACAAATATAGTCAAAAGAATAGCTTACACTTATCTATTCTTGACCTTTCCTCTGTGATTGAATAATCCTCACAGAAAAAAGAATAATAACAAATATAGTGAGTTTAAGTTGTACTCTGAATCCAAAAGATAAACAGATGTTTCTTGAACTCACACCCTTAATATTTAGAAATAGCCTTTCATGTTTCTGTGCATTTTCTAAAAGAACTTCCAAAATATGTTTTGTTGTTGCTGTGTGTGTGTGTGTTTGTGTGTGTGTGTCCAACACCTCGGTTATAACCTCAAATCTGTTGCTCTATGGAAGGTAACAGTCAAACGTGTCTGGTTTTAGAGAGTCTATGATTTTTCCAAGACTAATAACATGTGATTGGCTGGCTTACATAAACAATCTGACAAACGCTGTGCTGATCCTATTAGGATGTCTCAGCGCGACCAGGATCTTGGTCCAATAATTGGTTAGTGTGTTTGAACCGGATCAAGTCCTCCATTGCCACTGCGCTCACAGGTGCAAGGACAGCGTCATCAGAAGACGGATCCCTGCTGGATACAACCTCCCATGCACTCCCTCATCTAAAATGGGGAAAATGGAAGCCAATGATAGTATGTATAGCTTACAGCCCTTACTGTACGGTATAACAATACCCCCCTTACCTGTACCATATTATACACAAGTAAGATGTGATCGGTTTCTGCACCTGACATATAGAAAAAGCATTTTACTTAAGCCTAGATCCAGTCCTTTATCATTTCCCTGCAATCAGATAGTTGTGTCTGTAGCCAGCTTTACAATTGGCATTAAAAGCATTATGTGGGGAATATTGTGAAACCAGTGGCATAACTAGTATGGGTTTGTAGGGCATGTTCCCTCAGTGCTGATGGCTTTGGAGGCGTCATCGGTGCCATCAGGTCGCATGCCCGACAAAGCCCAACACCACCAGTGCACAAAAAGAAAGAATAAACCCCTCTTACCTTACTCTGAATCTGAGAGCAACTGCGGCGCGGCATCCACCAATCAGTGTTTAGCCGGACTGCGTCGGCCTATAGGACACATTGCGAGATTAGTTCACTCTCGCAGTGTGTCATGTGACCAGTGCTGTCCGGCTGAACACTGAGAGGAGGATGCCGCGCCGCAGTTGCTCTAAACTCACAGAGTAAGGTAAGAGGGTTTATTCTGTCTTTTCCTGGAGGGGAGTGGGAACATGGGGGGGGCATTTTGGGCATTTGCCCTGGGTGTCATTTGGGCTAGTTACGCCCCTGTGTGAAACGGAATGCTAAAAATCTGAGTGTTCTGGGAGACTGTGACAAATAGTTTGAAAGTACATTTTTGCACTTGAATTAAATTTCTAAAACTTCTTGACTGCCTAATTTACTTGCAAATTATTGTGAAGAACTAATTGAACTTAAATATGTCGTCTGGGGTTTCAGTATCAATGTTCAACATATTGCAAGTCAATTAGATTAACTGTGATTGGGGAAACAGCTACTTTATACTGAATGATTAAAACTTGACCAACTCAATTAGTTTTTAGTTAGAAATGGAAGCACTACACAAACATCTTTTGTAATCAGAATAATTGATGTTGCATGATAATTTTGTTGCAAAATTAACTATAAACCGCACACAAAAGAATTACAGTTCAAAAGCAATGATGGCTAAGTTGTATAATTAACTATTTATTTTAGCAGATAATATTTTCTATGACTATAACATTTTTTAGACGGTAAGAACATAGGACCAGACCCTGACATTCCGTGCGTTTACCGCACGCTTGGAGGAGGTCTGTCAGCAAGCACAGAAGAGGGGAGTGAACTGTTACTCCTCTTGCTCGTGCGTATTTTAGGTAACTTACACTGCCATAAGGCAAACTTAATTCACATCTGATCCGTACACAAGCACTAAAACCCACCACTACTGTAATATATTAAAAAGTGTAAAAATGCCCCCCCCCCCCACCACCATAAGGAGTTAAGGTGGTCAGAGGAGATGCATCGCCCTGTCGGACGGATCTCCAGACGTATGGAACTAAGTTTTGTACATCTGGAGATCAGTTGCAAAACATCTGGCAGGCGCATAGCCAAATATTCCACAATCAGTGTGCGGAAGTCAGAAGACATTATTAACTTTGAATCCAGTCCATAGATCGTTCCTGCACAATATATTTTGTTTGTATTTATAGACTATCTTCAAATGTTCTATTTTTAGTCTATTAAGTAATTATTATTATTATAATTATTATGATAATAGATAATAGATTAAAGTAATTAAAAGTAATTAAAGTAAAACCGATTGAATCTCAAAAGTGAAAAATTCAATGTAATTTTAACATACTATAGGACCGTGGCATAACTACTGTGGGCACAGGAGGTGTGGCTGCCATGAGGCCCAGAGAAGAGGGAAGTCTAAGACAAAGGCAAAGGAGACCACAGCAGCATTTAATAAATTTAATAAATTCCATTTTATTTCCATCATTGTCTGAGCTGTTTATCGGAGGAGAGTGCCGTGGGCTTCTCTCAGAAGAAAATTGCTGTACGTGCAAAGAGACAGAGAGAGCGTACGACCGTTTTTTGCGTATTTTCGTACGAAAATTCGCACTGCGCATGCCCAGTATGACAGCTTCCAGTTGGCTGGACGACATGAGCGCATAGCGGTCGTATTGTGAGCGAAATGTTCGCTCGAGGGGCGTGCGTTCAGTACGACGGTCGCCTGGGCGCTCGTTTTACTACACGGAGGCGGGGATAGCCATTTAAATTGTACAGTATGGGCGTGCTAAGCCCGTACGCTTTGCGTATTATGTGCGAAAATTCGTACGGCCGACGGTAGGACCTAGTGTAGGGTATAGCCGCCGTAAGCAGGTACTTTACAATGGGAGTGTTAGGGGCGTGTAGGATTATACGCACGGTCGAACGTACGCATTCGCCCGCCGTGCGAAATTCCGTAGCTCTGGATCAGGCCCCAAGTGAGGCTTTTACCACACAGATCTACAACACACACAGCCCCCACGTGTGGCTGGGGAGAGGGATGGGGGGATTTTGGGACCTACCTTCCTCTTCCTCCCCCCTGCTGTCTGGTTGTTTTGGTGGACTTTGGATGTTTACATACCTGTGAGATAATTTGCTGTGTGGTTTAGCTTTAGGCTGGGCTTAGTTACAATGTTTTATCTTTATGTTAGTCAGTAAATGCAGATTGTGAATGTGTCTGTTTATGTATCTGGGATAACACTGCATCAAAGCCTGGACCCACAGTAATACCATGTCCTCAATGTCTTCTATGACATTCATGTTTATATTTATTTAGTGGATATTTTTATTCTACATTTCCATAATTGTAATATTTTTATATGACTCGCTGTCAATTAGTAAGAGGTTACTGGACAATATTCCAGAGTAATCAATCAATAATTATATTTCATCCAGCTAGATCTGTGTAGATGATAAAAATAAATGTGGAGTATTTATACCATGTAATAGACAAGGTGCCGGATGTTGAGCACAATATAATGTGTGTGTGTGTGTGTGTGTGTATATGTGTGTGTGTATGTGTGTGTGTGTGTGTGTGTGTGTGTGAGTATGATTGTGTGTTTATATAAGTGTGAATATGTATGTGAGTTTGTGTATATATACCATGTGTATGTGTGTATGTAAGTGTGAATATGTGAGCTTATGTGTGTATAAAAGTGTGTAATGTGTGTGCTGTATGTGTATGTATATAAGTGTGTGTATATATTATATATATATCTTTGCTTCCTCACCATTTCGTTTTCCCCTGGTATTGGGTACAGCAAGGTAGCTGTTACTCATTTGATATTAGGTACATTCTAATACCCATTTCTATATCACCAGATTTCAACACTATCATTATCCACTGTCCCCCATATCCTTTCCTTCACCCTAGAGATTCCCTTTCCCAGCGCTTAACACCCACCCTTGTTTTATCACTATTTTAGTAGCTGACTCATATGTTCCTAACTTACCTCATAATGTTTTATACGGTGCTTTAGATAACATGTAATGACAATTGTAAAAATTATCATTGTATTTTGCTTTGTACTGGTAAAACAATAAAGAGATAGTCCTTTTGCAATACTTTATCATCTCAATGTGTAATTGGGGGTCATAGTTGTAAATGTCTGTACTTCAAAGATATTTAGAAAAGAACAGTTTTGTTTTGTTTTTTTATATTTATATTTAAAGTTTTAAAATGTGAAATTTAAGTTCATCTTTTGTAACAAAAATTATGTTGTTTAATTGTATTTTATTTGTTTTTTACATCAGAAATGTATAAAATAAAGTTTGTTGTTTTTTTTTTTCGTGTTCATGATCACAGCTACAAACCTTCCACTAAAAATGCTGCTTTTGGGTCACTGTCCTACTTTATCTCCTAAAAGTGATGAGAGACAGCAGGCGCTGCACACGGGAATCGGGACACCGGTATCGTAACAGATATACCCAGATAATCCCAAAGTCAATAGCTAGCTAGGCAGCAATGTCTCTATGTATAGGCACAGTTCTTTATAGTACAGACACCGTTATAGATAGAAGAGATTTGGCCAGCTCACGGTTCTCTAGGGAAATGCACTCTCCAAGGTTCTACAGGTTTCAGATGGACAGTCAATGAAAAATCTGGAAGTCTCTACTCTGTTCTTCTGAAAGATTGATGGTCTCTATGTCGGTTTCTATATCCCACCACATAAAGAGGAACATAGCTGCTCTACATCTGGTATAAAAAGAGTTGGATCTACTGTATGATAGGGACATTCTGCACCCTAAATAAATGTTGTTTTTATTTATTTATTTATTTATTTATTTATGGATATGAATTATCTGAGGTTATAAAATAATTTTAAGGACTGAAAATATCTATTTTTTATTTTTATTATTTTAAAAATATTTTAATAATATTTCTAGTAGCTGCTTTAAGGATTTCTTATGGGTTTAACTATTTCAGTAGGTTATTTTAATATTACATACATTGTTTTACATAAAACTTGTGCATAACCTTTTAATATAACTATTCTCTTTATGTATCCTTCCTTATAATATGTAAGCTTAATAAATATTAATATTGTATTTGTATTTAATCATGGACTTTTACTATGTACATTTAACTTTGTATCTATAGCAATGAACCTTTAACCAATCAAGGATTTTGAACCAGAAGTTATAAAAAGTACAGCAGTAAGTGTTAGTTTACTTTGATAATGGCTGTTATACAGCCAAAACGCGTTGGTTTTAACTTACTACTATCTATTAATACTTTTAAACTCTGACTTGCCTGGGGAGAAATTATACACATGCGCTTATTGACATTATATATTGTCAAATATCTTTGTGTTTTATGTTTTTGGTGAGTTTTTAAAATAAAGATAAGATTTTATGCTTTTGGCTGTGGTCTCTGTGCCTTTTATCTATATCTGTGTCTGCACTATAAAGAACCTATACATAGAGACATTTCTGCCTGGCTATTTTACATATATTGGCAAGAATTATTACTGATATTAAGAATAATTAACTCTGACATTTTATTTATATAAAGATTGTTGATGTTTGCTTTCAGATTAACTAATACTTGAACTGTTAATATAGAGATTTGTATATATAAATGTGAGCTATAATGCATGAGAATAGCTATTGGTTAATTATTGAGGAAGTTTGTTGCTTATTCCAGCTTATACACTTGTGTAGCTTAGATACTTAATTAGCTTTACATAAGTCTAGTATCATAGTTCAGCCACATAGCACACTGAGCACCTAAACACAGGACTGGAGTGGAAGATTAAACAAACACAAAAGTGGAATTGTTGCTTTTGTCTTTATTGTTCTATTACTGGCTAAATGTTATTTTAAAGGAAAAGGCTATAGTTGCATACCAGAAAAACAACACATCCAAATCTGCAGAGTATAACCCATTGATGGACAGTCTGATACACTTCAGAGTGCATGATGTGTCCATCTGACTACACAGATTGATATATAATACCTTTACAATTGGTAACAAATTCAAAGAATGCACGTAAAAACAGAATTGGCTGCCTACATGTAACAGAAGTGTTACAAGCTATAACAAAAACATCTGACATCATCACACAAGGTATATGACAACCACAGATGACAGATCCATAGGGCTGTCTGTTGCTGTAGAAAGGTGTAGGGGCACAACCATGGGCCTGATCCAGACTTAAGGTTGTTTTACATACGGAAGGATACCTGAGTTATGCACTACTAAGTTTAATGCACTCCCCTCGCACACACATAACTTAGCTGACTTACGTGTCAGAACACTACCTGCATTGTCATACGTAAATGCCTAACCCAGCCCATACTGTACAATTTAAATGCCTCCTTCCTCCAACAATGTGTATATTCAGTAAATCTGGCCCTTGGTGTTGCTCCTTACAATGTGTTTTCCTGTGAGTATAGCTTTTTATCATTTGTTGTTTTGATACTGTGCTATGTCTTTTTTTAGTTAGTATTTTATTTTTTAAACCAGTGGTTTCAGTCTGTGTTTATAAAACCATTTCTAAATGTTCAATAATTTATTTTAGTGCTGACTAAAGCCATGTATATGCTATATTCATTGTATGCATGCATGTATTTGTGTATGGGGTATGGGTCCCCGGTTAGAATGGCCATATTTCAAAAGGTTTAGGGCCATTTGAACTGGCTGATATATTGATTGTTTATGCCTCAAACATGGTTCTTCAAAAGCTAAGTGGCAAAACTAACCCCAACCCTTCCCCTAATTCTAACCCTAACCCACCCCTTCTATTACCCTAACTCTAACCTTACCTTCCCCGCAGCCTGACCCTAACCCTCCATTCCCCGCAACCTGACCCTAACCCTCTCTTCCCAGCAGCCTGACCGCAGCCTGACTTTAACTCTCCCTTCCCCACAGCCTGACCCTAACACTAACCCTCCATTCCCTAAGGTCCCCAGAGAGGTTATTCACCTTTCCCGGTGGTCCACTGAAGCGGCGGGTCCGGCAGCAGTGTTTTCAAATTTTTTGCAAAAATGAATGGGTGAGTATGACTTTGAACAAAAAATTCAAAATTAGATGGGTATTCGAAATAGGAAAGCCGAAAAGGAACTTTTGTCTGTCCCTCTTTCACATTACCATCTTTGTAAATGAGGATTGCGTTGGGTGTGGGTCCCCAAAGCAAACGGCCCTATTTTGATAGGTCGGAAACGGCCCTATTTTGATATAGCCAGGTCGGAACTGGCTGGGATATCGATTGCTTATGCCTCGAGGCCACAGGGGGAGTATCCCCACAGGGGGAGTATCGGAGGAGTGCAGCAGAGCTACACTGGCCGTACTTACGGAAAGCGGTCCAGCGTAGCTCTGGATCAGGCCCTATGTGCATGAATTCCGTGAATTCCGTGTGAGCCATGGGAGTGATGTCTAGATACAGCATGAAACCACTATTACTGCTGGCACTGAATTCAGATCTCTGAGCACTGTCACACGTATGGATCAGGTCCAGTCTTTGGCACTTGGATCTATTGCACATGTAATTGTGAGTTGCACATATGAGTGAAAATTACAGGCTGTGGACCTAGGTGTCAGGTGGCCAGGTGTCCTCCAGTCGCAGAACTTGCGTAATTAAGGCTACAAGAATAAGCTATCTACATATACAAGGAGGCCCTACAAATAATTACATTGGTTTACAAAAATAAACTTTTTTTCTTTCACAAGAAATAAATAAACTGAATCTAAATGTATTTTTCATACTGAAATCGAATATGCATTCAGATTGTATCCATTGGACAGGGTGTATATGTGCCATACGTTTAAATGACTACTTCTGTAAGTCTAAATGATAAATATACACTTATTCTGGCTGACCTAAAAAGTGGTAGATGATGAGTTTTGGGCATATTTTGCCTTTCGGATGTCCCTCTTCATTGTCCAGTAATAGTCAGTGAGCTTACCGGAACTCCATTTGCCTTTCGTACCTCTTTTTTGTACCTTCGTTTATGGAAACGCTCGTCATAAAGTTTCCTGGGAAGAAGTCTAGGTGGATCTACAATTTTCAGATGCTGAAAATTTTCATAATCCATTACTGATTGATTATGTGAACCTATAAAAATTATTTCTTTTAATTTTGTTTCACTTACTTTTGGAAATTTTGATTTTATATGCATAAATGCAGCAGAGTATTTAACGATTGCTTTTACAAGTTGTTTCATCAGACCTAGTTTAATATGCAATGGAGGTAAATACACTTTTTCAGAATCAGCTAAAGGGATATTTAGTTTCCTGCCCAGGAATAGGAGATAAACATTTAGACTACAGTTAACGACTTTTCATTTCTTCCCTCCTGGACTCTTTAAGGGAAGAAAAAAATGCTGGTATGTGGGCGGGGCTTGATTATTCCATTTATGCTCTTCGTGTCCTGAAGCCCCACCCACTATACTTTTACTAGGGAAGGGGTGGTGCTTAATGATGCAAACTGCATTATCAAACCATGTCCATCCTTAGTAACGCTAGGGCTCCTGCAAGGGAGGCAGGACTTGGGGCTGTGATTTGCATGAGATCATGGCCTCATTCCCCATTCTGGGAGAAATGCCAGAATTTCTGGAGTCCCCAGAGATATATTTCAGGAGAGTCGTCAGTCATAGTTTAGGCCATTGTTCCCTAATGTAGCGAGACTTTCTATTCCTGCT
>WWET01001912.1:188011-205262 GCA_011038615.1 Limnodynastes dumerilii | reverse complement strand
TCGGGGGAGGGGGGGTGCTGATCATTGTCCGTGCATATTTTCCCTACTTAAGTGGGAAAATATGCGTGATTGGTTAAGGTTGCCTATGGCACTCATAAGTGGGGGACCTAAAAACGGTGGCGGGTCAGGGGAGGAGACCGGAGAAGTAGGTGCTGATACATACCCAAAATAACACAAATAAACTACATGTTGACTTTGTTGAACTACTGGTTTCAGACATTATACTGTTTTTATATTGCGATATTTCATAAATACTTTACTATATTTATCATACTTTTTGACAATGTCAGTGTCATTGAAAAGGGTAAAAATGTAGATTTCAATCTGATGTGGCCACACAAATAAACATACAGTATGTGCTTTATCAGACTAAATATTTAGCTTACCTGCTGTGCTATAGAACTTTCTTCCTGCTGTGTAGGAGCGGAATATGAGCAATATGATAGTCTGTGCTCTGGATTTTGATGAGACTGTGAATTCTGTTCTACTTTTTCAACCTCTTTGAAGAAAAAGAAAAGAATAATACAGTACAAGTAATATATTCAGAATATAAAACATCTTTAGACTGTTTCAGAATATTCATATTGCTTGTGGTCATTTATTTAAAATTGTGCAATAGTTAATTTATTAAATGATCAACAATTGATTACCTTACTCCCATCTCACAACATTCACACTGAAATAATGACTCGGGCAAATGAATGGGGTTCAAAAAGGGGGCATCATTTTGATTAGAATTGGAGGATTGGATTGATTATATAATTTAGGGTAGTGACGTGTGGCCATGATAGCAGCTCGGATTGTCAACCTCTAGCTCCACCTCTTCAATTGCTCACCTCACGATGAGGGGGGCAGACCAGGACCCTTCCAAGTTGCAGACAACGTATTTTCGATTAGAAGGGTGTGCCTCTGATCAATAGATATTTCAAAGTTCTATAGTGACACTCCCACCTCTACTGCCAACCCATGCCACACCTGAAAAGGAAAAAGACATGTTATATAGCTACATCCTAACAAACAGGGGAGGGAAACAAATTTCAAGAGGCAGGACAAACACTGCAAAAGCACCTTTATAAATCTCTGTCATCTGACCTGAGCATCCTTCCAGCCCCACCCTGTTTGCTTTTCTTTCTCAGATAACTTAACCCCATGTGGACCGATGTGGGTGAGGCTCATTAAGTCGTTTATGGTCCTTCGTGCCTATGCAGCACTCTTCTATAAGCAATAGTTACTAGTGAAATTAGTGTTGAGCAATATAATTAGGACTCCTTTTTAGTTGGTCAGCTATGTTACTACTGTATCAAATAGCACCTATGTATTGATAGTTCACAAACTATATCAAGAGACATGAAACTGAGACTGTTCTTTCATAAATGTGTTTAGGAGCTTTATTAGTTGATTTGTCATGTACAAAAGTTAATGATGAAGGGCCGTATTCAGAGATCTGTGTCACGATTGGACCACAATTATACGCACGGCCGGTGCAGGCCAAACCCCCTTACACGCATGACACTCCCCTATGTCGGCTGTGCTGTCAGTGACTTCCGCCTCCATAGACCACTTGTAACTTTCCGAGTGCATTCCCATGCGTATATGTCCTCCATATGTGCGATTCATGATAGTAGCGCCCACTAACCTTAATTTTTTTTATTTTCCATTTTTTTTCCGTCGCATCCGTCCGTATCTATCAACATGTGATTCACAGGTCCATCCGTGAGGCACTTCAGTGTGCATAGTCTACGTGAACTATGTAAATAAAGTTACTACGCATGCGCAGTAGTACGCACGGGAATCGCCATGAAAATGGATCTCTGAATATGGCCCGAAGTGACAAAAGGTATTTTACCTTGTTATGACAAGTCCAGAGGTGAAACCAGAGGGGTTCAGGGGGAGCAGAATCACCACCTGCAGTTGGCTAGCTCTTGGATGTACGGAGTGCACTGTGTTACTGATAGTATCCAAGAGTCGACCGGCAGTACATAGCTAGACACTGATGTATTAACTCTTCCACCACTGCTCTCAATATCCCGCAGGGGCAGACCACACAATGTTTCTATATCCATCACTATTCTGCTGTCTCACTATAGCTGCTGGGAGAGAAGCTCCAGGAAGTTTAATGTTGGTGTTACCAATAGTCATGTCAGTGCCAGAGAGTCAGCCAACGCCATAGTGTCTGTTTGGGGAGAAGAAAAAAGTAAGAACAATACTATAAAGGTAAGGAAGAGGGTTTAAAGATGATGTAAAAAAAAATATATATATATAAGGTGACATTGACAACCTCATTGATAACTAACGCTTCCTGCCGCCTGTCAGGTCTCTTTGGGGGGTCACAGCCGGATGTGGTTTGCCGTGTCATGGTCTTTATTTAGAAAAGATATCGCTCAGCTGTTGAATAGCGAATGCCAGCAATTGTCGTCAGTCTCCAGTTTTGAATGAGACGACGATGAAGCTCCCGGGCATCAAAGATTTTTTTTGCAAAAAGGTAAGCCTTTCCCTAACCCTATAGTTAAAAAGACCGCATATACGCAATCTACGTATCGAAACGATACGCAGATTACGTACAATAGCTACTATGCATGCGCAGTAGCTACTGTTTATTGAACTACGTCCGTCTATGGAAGACGGACGTAGTTCTGGATCCGGCCCACGGTTAGTAATGGGGACACAGCCCTCTTTGCCTCCATCTACTTTAAATGTATACTATAATACACACACAATATATGTGACTATCATGTGACTTAAGCAATGGCAGGAGAACTAAAGGCTGCCTCTAGGCTGATGTTAGGCGGACATTACTAGAGCTAGTGGTTTGTTAATTATCGGTATATACAATGCACCTTTAAGTGTCCATGTCAAGCTTTGTGTCCACTTATATGACAAATGACATTCTCTGCTTGAAGAGATAGTGTTGTAGGTCACTAAAAATATGACTGTTACCGCCTGCCTGTTGTTGGCTCTTAAAATATATATTTGGTGAATAATAAAATAAATTTCTAAAGCACAATTGAAAATCCTTTACTGTGTTTACTTTTTCTGTGTGCAAAGTAGATTTTGGGTATGTGGTACCATGGTAATTTGTTGTTTCTAAAAGTAGACATTAATAGCTCTGGATAGGAATAAAACAGTTATATATATATATATGAAAACAATGTATTATATGCCAAATATAATGAGTAAAAACAACATCAATTATACAAGTGTAATTGATTAAGTTTTCAAAACTCACATGAACAGATTTTGTTTTTGTAGAAAGGTCATTCTTACCTTCTGGACATTTTGTTTATTTGACATTTTTTTTCATCCTAATACATTTTCACATAAAATCTTTATTCAAGTTACTAATCAGTCTGCAGAAAGAAGTCAAAGTTTTTAGGGCTTTGTGATGTTTTCTATTTATTATGCATCATTTTACACTTCAAAAAGATGCATTTAACAATTAAATCAAAGTATTAAATAGCATATCCTATGCCAGGCAATGCTTAGAACAGTGAAAATGGAAGACCTCTCCTATATCCCTTATAAACAGCCTTTGAGGGTTTTGCTCTGTTAGAAAATACATTAGACATTGAATTACATACAATGGGTCAGATCCAGACCTCAGTCCGCTCGAGTATTTATGCTATCCGCTGTAGTAAAATCGCCTCTTTGTATGTACTGCGCATGCACACGCCATATGTTATGCAGCATAACTCTGATCGTAAGTACAGTATGGGTCGGGTCAGGCCGTTATGTACAACAATCCTTTACGTACGAGCATACTTACGCTTGGAAAAGTTAAGGTAGGGTTTGGTATTTGTAAATCAAGTAAATTACGAACAATCGAGGGAAGTGCATAGTACTTACGATCGTGTAAATACGCTACACGATTGTACGTAAGCAGAACATAGGTCTGGATCTGGCCCAATGTATGTAAAATTTTGATTGGGCTATAGCCCTGTCTATCAAGTGTCTTCAGCTATATTTGTGAACATGACCTGCGTTTCAGTAATATAGTAGAAATTGTGGGGTGTGGGTAAAAGTATTGAAAAAGCCGGAAACTTTATTAAATATTTTGAAAAAGACAGATATACACACAAACTGTACATACACTGAATGTACACAAAAATACCCAGATCTACACTTGATTCACACAGAAATACAGAAGCCATATTAAATGAATTGAAAAAGCTGGAAACCATATTAAAAGTATGGAAACAGTTGAAAACTGTATAAAAAAAACTATACTAAATACATTGAAAAAGTCAGAAAATATATGAAATATATTTTACATTTTGAGTTATAATATATACATTTTTTATTGAATTTATAGGCAGACAAATTTAACCTTGTTACAATAATTGAAAGCATAAAGGCACAGATAGCCTAAAGCTCAAAAGAACTCTTTTATGACAATTGTTAAATACAGTAAAACAAAATATAGAAGAAAACAAAATAGTAACGCTAAGGAAAAGTTTGCAGAGGACAGACATGTTGCAGCAACAGGCAGTGGACCTCATACCAGGCATAAAAACACCAGCTATGAGGAATAATAATGTCCAGGATAAGGGCACCAGCAGAAATCTGGAAGAGGCGAATGAGCCACGTTCCTTACATCCAGAACACGCACAGATTGGTAACCATTCTACACATGTGTGGAGGACAGGGCTGTACCATGTATTTAATAGTTGCTGACTCTCCCAGAATGTCCGGGTGACTCCCGAAATTCGCATCCCCTGCATGAATCAATGGGATCTCCCGGAGGAAAGCTTTTAAAGTCGGAAACCCTGATGTATTTGCAGAGCAAATACCTGTCTGCACAGAGCACTCAGCCTGCACTTGTGGACTGGTGGCTGTTCTTTGCATGCACAAAATAGCCCACTCAGACATGATCCCCATTAGCTGCCCCGTTAAGTCTAGGACCCCTTACACAGTTTCCTTATGAGTTTCAACAACACTTTATTTGTTATGCAAAACCTAAATTCACACCAACTGCTAAACAATACAAACGTAGTCAACAAGCTGGTGAGTAAAGCAGAAAAAATATTATTATTAATCCTTTATGATATACCATATGAACAGTAAAAACTTGTATAGTTAATTGTAACACCCTCTTACAACTGTCATTCATTTATTCTGACATATAAGTCAAGCAGCCCATGAAGGATTTTTGTGGAATTGTAATAGGTGTTATGTAATGTTTTCCTGCACACTGACTCACATGATTGTAGTGAGGCATTTAATTGAAGTGTTCTGAAAACTGAATTTATAGATGTGACGCATAAGCTGCATCATTATGGTAACTGATGTCAAGCCTTTTATTAAAGAAACAATGAGTAAAATGTCTAATTTGTTTTAAGAAACACATACATGTTTGACCTTCTATTGTAGAAATCCATCATTTTTTTTCTAGCATAACAGTGATACTTACATTTATATTTTTCATCAGAAACATCATAGAATGCTAATTAAGCATAATAGGAAGTGGAGGATCTATAACCACCTGATGGTAGAGAGGATGACACAATTGACACACTCAGATGTATGACATCACTTCTCTACCAGTTCCTATTGGCATGGAACCAGAGTCGCAGTAGCAGGCTATGAACATTAGCCAATTTCAGGACAGGCAATCTCTTTTCATTCATCCACAGACAACCATGACAACATAGTGAACATACACAAAACATGGCAAGTGGAGGGCACAGACATAGGGGCAGATTTACTAAGCTGCGGGTTTGGAAAAGTGGAGATCTTGCCCATAGCAAACAATCAGATTTTAGCTGACATTCTCTAGTATGTAAAACAAGAAAATGAGAGCTAGAATCTGATTGGTTGCTATGGGCAACATCTCCATTTTTCCAAACCCGCAGCTTAGTAAATCTGGCCTATAAAATGTTACATAATAATTACAGTGTACATGAAAACTTTGCAGTAATATAACATTGCACTGCAAACATCACGGATAAGCATTAAAAAATGAATGCTAATATGGAGGTTTCCATTTTCCCAGAACCCACCACTCCTCCTCCAAGCCTACCAAGTATAATTATATTGATATCATTATATCAGTATAAATATATAATTATTATTGGTATTATTTGGTGCAGCAGTCTACATTGTCATTAAATTGCTCCAATCTTTCTACAAAATTCATAGACATTAAACATTTGTCTAAAGATTATGTGTATTAAAACCTGGTAACAACCTCTATCAAGAGGTCTCCACGTGTTGCAAAGCTGGTGTGTTTAACCCCCTTTGTTTGTTTTGCATAAAAATTCAGGGCCGAACAGGAGTAATTGCTGATGTAACATTGCAATCAATAAATTCTTTACTTAGCCTTTACCACTAACAGTACCGAGTGACATTGGCTGACTCATGATAGGCATGTTAGCATCACATATCATCTGCACATTCAAGGCTTGGTAGTAAAACCCCTTCTGTGAGTCATACTCAAGGCAATATTACAGGATTTAAGCCATTAATATATGTTAGCTACTGTGTTTCTATAGCACTTAGCAAGGTAGTACTCTGGAAATATTGCTCACATGATGACTACAACTCTAGAAACCTCAGACTTGAAAAAACAATGGTCATTAAGTGAGGATGGCACAATTATTTGTGCAGCCCAGACATGGTATTCAGTGTGATTTATCTAGCTCCAAATCAACTGTCACCTACTTGTAAAGATTACAAGGAGTACTAGTAAAATAAACGTTTGCACTAACCCCTGATTGGAAAGGATTTCACCCACTCAAAGGTGGCTAAATACAGCCTATGTTTTAAAATCAGTTACACCTTTCCCAAAATCAGGGAAAATTCTGCCTGCTATACATGGTGGGAAATTGCATTCATGGCAGCCCCACCTGCTGAGGAAAGTTGAATGGGGCTTCAGAAATCATTAAACTTTTGTTTACTTACCAATTAGAAAATGTTTTAAAGAAAGAGTATATGGCTCATCCTGTGAATTGAATAGGCGATGTCAACTCCATTGTCTGATCTCTGCAGGAAGCCAGCAGTCTCTAAATAATAAACCAATGCGTTAATATATTTTTAATGGACTGCAATCTAGCTTTCCCACCATGTTGTGAAATGAGCATCATGGCTGAGAAAGTATTATCTGGGCCCAGATGTATGTGTACATACAGTTTTTGTGTTATTATGCCTTTTTTCATTGGTTTACAAAATGCCAGAAATGACACCCCAAAACACAGCACAACAAGCGTGTGACAATCAACATCTTTAGCAATAACAGTCACTAATCATGGCCATTTATGTTGTTTTCATTTGGCTTGTATGTATTAAGTATGTATTAAGGTGCACAGTCTTAGGGCCGTATTCAGAGATCCATCAGCGAAAGGTTCGCAATTATAGGCACGGACGTTGCAAGGCAACACCCATGACAATCCCCTCACACGAACGGGTTGTCCTTGACTTACAAGTGCCTCGACCACACTTATCTTTAAGTGTGTATTTCCGAGCCTATAATACTTCCGTACGTGCGTATCTAACGGGTGTGGGTCCCCTCAAAGAAAATCTGAATTCCAAAGAGGCATTGCAATCGATCCATGGAGCACCAAGCTTTCGGTGCTCCGAAAAGTTATAAAAAAAATAGTCCCCCAGTCCATTCCCTAATTCTTACCCTCCACCTCTCACTACCCTAAGCCTCCTTTCCTGGCAGCCTGACCCTAACCCTCCCTTAATTGCAGCCTTACCCTAACCCACCATCTCCTGCAGCCTGACCCTAACCCTCCCTCCCCTGCAGCCTAACCCTAACCCTCCCTCCACTGCAGCCTGACCCTAACCCTCCCTCTACTGCAGCCTGACCCTAACCCTCCCTCCCCTACAGCCTGACCCTAACCCTCCCTACCCCGCACAGATAATTTACTCACCTGTCCCTGGTCGGCAAGCAGCGGCAGTGGTGCGGCGGAGGGATATCACGGATTGCAAAAGTGAATGAGTAAAGTATGCCGAACAGCATACTCACCCATTCATTTAAAAAAAAGTAGAAAAAGGTAAGTATTCAAAAAAGGGACATACGAAAAGGAACTTTCGTATGTCCCTTTTTCGGTAATCACATTTTCTCAGCGGAGATTGCAACCAGTATCTAACTAACCGCACCCTCACCGTGCTCTGAAATGGTCATTAAAATGCCTCCCCACACCCACTTTCACGTATCTGTCTCCGGATGGATTACAACCACGCCCCTCTGTAAGTATTTTCCCATGTGCAATTCACAAGTCCGTGCCTAATGGACTTCTGTGCGTAAAATCAACGTAGATAGCGTAAATTTATGCGCAGTTCATCCGATCCTAAAAATACGCACAGACCTTCCCGCAAAAATGGTTCTCTGAATATGGCCCTTAATCCTCTAAACCGGGACAACTGTAATCAATTACATTTTTAGCAGACTGACTCTTGTAATGAGTTACCTGGTTTTATTTCCATTTGTCACATCACAAAGACAGCTAATAATAGTCTAATGCCCCTTTCACACCAAATCCCTGGGTCTATCCCAAGTTAACGAACACGGCTTATAGTCTTTCACACAGTACACATGTCTGCAGAGGAATAACCCGGGTTCCCTCTTTCATACCGCAGCACGGGTTAGGGCATCCTGGGAATAATGCTAGTATCGACCAGGGTCGCGGACCCAGGGCAACAGACCCAGGTTGACCCATTCACACCGACTCCTGACTAGGATTATTCCTGAGTCCATAACTTCATGTGAAAGGTGTATAAGAAATAACATACATAATATTTTTTACCTCAGTTTAAATACATTTTGTACATTTAGGTGTATATGGAAACTGCTCAGTGAAAAATCTGCATTGACTTCAATATGCAAATAAGGTTTCAACAAACATTATTGTTTGCCAAACCATTAATATGGAAATTAGTATGCTTATCTGCATTAAAATAAATAGAAAAACAAAAAAGTAAATAAAAGCGACTGTGTTTAGGCTTCAAAAATAATCAAATAATAAGGGCGTCCACTTTTCCTTTTAGAAGTTTTAGTATCTCATTACTGCCACACATTTTGCTCTCTTGGTAAATAGCTTTTGCTCTTCTCAGTTGCTGACACTTAATCCCCATTTTCTAATGTAGATTAAGCCATCTTCTTGTTTCTGAGGCAGATAAGAGATTGCTATTATACAGCTCACATGCATTGTATATAAATCTTAATATACCTAGTGACAATTTTAAGTTTCATAATACTTTCACATTACCATTGGCTTCTCCTTACTTTTATTTAATACATTGTTGTTGTTCTTAAGGCTGAAATTTTATAAATGTAACCTATTTTCTAGTGCATAATATATTGGATTTCTTTTTCTTTAGAGTGTTTACTGTATTTTATCTTTATTTTTATGCTAACTTTTTATTATTAATAGCATGCCTGAAAGCGACTAATACATTGTAATAAATTTACATAGTTATGAACCCTGATCATTTATTCATGAAGATGCCATGAAGAATGAACGGATTGGCATTAATGTGGCTGAGAGTGTTTTGTTCTTCTTACTCTGTCTTCTTGAAAGTTTGTGTCCTTTGTCTTTTATTTACTGTAAAGCTCCAAGTCTAATTTAGTAAATAGTATCACATATATTGCAGATTAGAAAATAAACTCTTTGGAAGATTATTTATGAGGACGTAGCATTTCTGTACTTTTTATTTGGTCTTGAATCACGACATAAGAAATCTAGCAATACATGTGGCCAGCAAAGCTTCAGTTATGGCTATTTTATTCTTAATATTTTTTTGAACCTTTTCTTTCCATTACCCTTATCTCTTAGAGAAGGCTGGGCAACATAAAGGGGCTAATCCAGAGTTGTTCTTACTTCTAGGAGGTTTTCACACTGGGCATGTGGAGAATAGGAGCATGCGCAGAAAGACGGACACAAAGTAGCCTGTCCACCTGTGTCCACTTCCTTGAGCTCTGCCCTACTGTAAAGGGGTGTTCAACTTTATTTAAATGAGAAAGTGGACTGTTTTTTGCTCCTACACTTCCACCTAAAATTCTGAAGCAGATCAGGTCCGGTGTAACTGTAAGACAGAGGAAGATTTCATTAATTAAATGACAATGGGCAATTTACAAAACCTCGACTTTGTAGAAAAGGTTTGAGACCTTATATGATGCCTCCACTCTTTGAAAAGGAGTGGAAGCAGAGATCTACATTGTCGATGACAATTAATCTACGCATTTCACCTGCTATGATGCCAGTCAGTGGAGTCCAAGAGCAAAGGCTTCAGTGGCTATGATCTTTTAAGGCATAGTTTCCGTTCTTTATAGATGTAATTAGGAGACGTAAAATAGATTTTTAATCTACAAACCATGGCTTATAAAGACCTCAAGCCTGACATTAAGATAAATTAAGTAAACATTTTTGGATCAAATGATTATGACTCTAATGATACAGGATTACATTGGCTTCTCAGTAGACAATTAATATAATTACTGAATAAATGAAATAATTGTGTTATATAGAATTAAATATCTAATAAGTCTTCAAATTGGCTGTATATTACATACATTTCATACCACTTTTAATTTCCCTGCAGATTCATTGAAATGTAAAGGAATAAATTCGTTTTTTATTATTGCAATCACATTCCAATAAAATGATTTCACTTGATAGATGGAAAACATTATTGCCAAAAAAACTTGAAATAATGAGGATTATTTTCAAAGGGGGTACACAACAAATTTTTGAACCCAAAAGAATTAAGTTAAAATACATTTTTAAGTGTTCTTTTCTATTAACGTTTTGCATTATGTGTCATGATAGCCACTGTAGGAGAGTTTTGATGTTGTGGGAAGTATTATTCAGGAAATGAATAATAGTAAAGGTTTTATAACGGAGCAATCGTAGAAAAATACAGACTTGCTTTCAACAAGCTGTTTGAGAAATTGTCAATATATCAGTGAATCAAGAGTTTTTCTTAATGCTAGCAGAGTAGAAGTAATGCTGAGAGTTGGTACAAAAAGTCACTGCATGCTCATAATTGTGTGACTTTTATTGCAAAAGATTCAGGTATTAATATAACAAATTCACAATATGAGCCTCCAGCAAATAATAATGGATTAAGAGGTAAAACATTAATTTTCCTAGCTACAACGCTGCAATTCTGTCAGTTATTTAATCAGGCTTGTATTACAGAATGTATAACTAACAGTAGAACTTATTTTGCTACTTTAGCGGTTGGGTGAACCATCCTCCTTCTAGACCTGGAGCAATATAACCATGGCGACAATGTTGGTTTTGGGTTAAAATCTCTGAACACAATGCAATGCATCTTGGGAAAATAATGACTACACATGAGTGAACGATATCAACTTTTTGGTAACAAATCTAATTATACAATTATTATTTGAGGGTAACTTATAAGATATATCCAATTTGATTATTTGGTAGGTGGGAATTTTTAGCACCTCATTATTTGAAACCTATCTCTACCAGTCCCTACATACTGCTTGCATTGCCCTTCTTGATGTTTGACCAAATTGGTGGAACAGAGACATAAATCATAGAATCATACTTGCACCAGTGCCAGACAGAGGCTTAGTAAAATTAAATTCCAAAATAAGGAAGTGGCCCTACCCAGTGCAAGAATTACATACATGTATATCATGGTTGCCAACTCTCCCTGAATATCAGGGAGCCTCCCTGCAGAGCGGGTAATCTCCCTGACTCCCTGAAGTGTTGGGCAATCTCCCTGATGCTGATTCAGTTACAGAAGTCATTGCAGTATGATAACAGAATTTAGAAATTGTGTCCTATTTCCAGGAATCCTGGTCTATGGAGGTGGCAGATGAAGAAGTCATTGATCTCGTAGACACAGTATGCACAATAAATACTGAAAATATTTATTCAGTCACATTTTATCAATCAATAAATACGGATGCTGCTATTCTTATTGGGAAATAGTTTGCCTGGCAGTGTTAGACACACCCATGGGTGGAGCTATTCATAGGACACACCCCTTCCTTTGACATTACAGGACACACCCCTTTGGTGCAGCCTTGGTAGTGCTATCAAAATCTCCCTGATAGTCATTTGCAAAAGTAGGCAACGATGATGTATATTTACTATCTAACAGGCTAAGTCCCCTTCTTAATTCACATAATAATGGGTTGCCAAACCATTGATAATCCCACAATCTAAATACTAATAGCTGCAGATGGGCAGTGTTTATAGGATTTCAGCCCTGTATCTCTCTCCAAATTATTATCAGGGTTACACTCTTAACATATTTTTAAATAAAAGAGCACAGAGTTTGTAGTTGTGATATGTTGCAAAAGTAGTAGTCATTATCTTGTAGGTGCCACTAATGCAAAGATCAAATATCTCGCAGTACAATTAACGAAATGATATTTTAACAGCAACAAGCCATCCTTACACAGTAAGTCTAGAAGTAGTAATAATGGGTACACACGTTAACATTTTCTAACAAAATGGTTTGATAGCCAGGGAAATCGTGAAGAATGTAAACACTACCAAATGACTACCTGGTCAGACTGTTTAAGAAGACTAGCCAATCCAGTTATCAGATACGTTAAAGACATGCTTGCCCCATTTATCAAGTAGACCAGCTGATAATAACTGGACTGGTATGATAATGGTATATGACCTGTATACAGATCTCTGTGCCTTTCTGTGTACACGAAGATCTGGAGTCTGCATGGAAGAGGAAAGTGTACTCCCCTGTCCGCCTTAACTTCTCCACATAGATAAGCGTCCATGCGAAGGCAAATCCGTGCAAAACTGTTGATTGCTTCCCCCAGGCTTTGATTAGCACGCTTGAACCCACCTGTCTGCCATGTTGAAGTCAAGTGAACTAAGTTGGAGCATGCATGTGCAGATGTTACATTTCAGGGGACTTATGCAAGAGGCTTGTGTAAGTCCCTTGTGTAACTACAAGGTTCAGCGCTCCCAACAAACATTATATAACACTATGTGTCAGCACATACATAAAGAGGAGGGTTAGTTCACAATATAGCTATATTGGGTTAAGCTCACCTGCCCAGCGTCAAGGCACCTCCTGTAGGTGAGTCCCTATCCATCTGCTATATGTGTACTCAGGAGGTCTGTATTAAGGTCTGTTTAAGTCCCCTGTATGATACTGATCCTTTCCTGAACCCTACATATCCTGCAAAACTATCAATTCTCTTATAATGAATGTGATTTCCAGCACATTTTATTATTATAAAAACTCACCAAACATCCCTACAGAATTTTATTCAAGCCATTTAATGCAATCCTATTATCTATAAGCAAACCTTTAGGTGAAATGGTCTGACACCACACATTGGATTAACTATCTGTCACGATTAGCGGCAAACGCCGCTCTACTTACCCTGTCACAGGCCATCTGGCAGCGGCTTCCCCACTATGTACCGTTCTCCAGCCCTCCAGGAGTTCCTGCAGAGGTCTCCATTAAAGCATGTTTGTCTGTGTTTGGGATTTGGCATCTGCTTCATTACATCTCTGGTGCATAGGTGTCGCCATCTTGCCTCCTGTCAGGTGATTCCCAGTAACCACTCAGTTGCTCCTCTGCACACACGTGATTCCTCCAGCCAATCTGTGCACTGGGTGGGCTATTTAAACTCTGTGCACAGTCCATGCTGTGCCCAGATCAACTTGGTCTTCTAGGAACAACATGGTCATTCTAGGTTCCTGAACTGTCTTCCTTGCATCATTGCACTACTGATCCCAGCAGTGCCTACATCTTGGCTCCTGCAAGCCAGAACTTCTTAGTCACTCTGGAGCCTGGTCCCTTCCTGCAATCCTCAGTCTGAGCACAGCTCGCAATCCACAGTCTGAGCACAGCTTGCAATCCACAGTCTGAGCACAGCTCGCAATCCACAGTCTGAGCACAGCTTGCAATCCTCAGTCAAGTCCACAGTCTGAGTCTGAGTCCCTACTCAAGTCCTTAGTCAAGTCTAGTCCACAGTCTGAGTCCCTACTCAAGTCCTCAGTCAAGTCAAGTCCACAGTCTGAGTCTTCAACTCCAGTCTGGTCCTGTCTGCAACTCCAGTCTGCTCAAGCCAGTCCGGTCCTGTCTGCAACTCCAGTCCGCTCAAGCCAGTCCGGTCCTGTCTACAACTTCAGTCCGGTCCTGTCTGCAACTCCAGTCCGCTAAAGTCTTCTACACTTTAAGTCTGAATTCCAAGACTGTTTTTCATTTGTGCCCAACTGGCATAGTCCGATCGTGACACTCTTTTATTTATGCACATTTATGTTCATTCAACCATTCATTCAATAAACAAGTTTCCTTTCACTCCTGCTCGTCTGCCGTTTACCTGGGAACCCGGGACAGGTCCCACAAATCCTCGCAGTTCATGACACTATCTCCCTAATGACTCTTGTTAAAATGTATTATCACTCAATAATATTCTTACTTTTTTACTTTTTGTAGTGTGTTTGGCTTATGGTATTATTTTTTACATCTACCAGTATGTTTGTAAAAGGTATCTAAAGGAATCCTATCCAAACACATGCAGACACACAAAATCCAATAAACTCTTAACCACATTGGGGTAGATCCAGAACTACGTCCGTCTTACATAGATGGATGTAATTCAATGAACAATAGCTACTGCGCATGCGCAGTAGCTATTGTTCATTGAATTACGTCCGTCTATGGAAGACGGACGTAGTTCTGGATCCGGCCCATTGTTGTGCTATTGTGTCTGTTTACTTTCAGAAAAAAAAGGCACACTATTTAATAAGCAGAGTCTGCATCTGTAAAGCTGGCCATACACTAGAGCGATTATCAAAAATCGTGTGAAATTCTTGAAATTCCTCATGATTTTTCCGCTTGAGTGCCAAACAATATCGGCACCACACACCATACACTCACTTCTTAAAACGCCTCTGCTCACCAGCTTTTCATTTTAAACATTTGCCTTTTAGAGCTAATAGAAATGACTGTAGCTCTTACAATTATTGTAGAACGTTATTTATTTTATAATGGGATATGGCCTCCAGTAACAGTAATTTGAGGAAATCCGGTGATAAACAAAGATAAGTATAGAAACATGATCTAAATGGTAGAATAAGTTTTAAATTCACTAACAAAGAACAATACAAGAATAACATTGCAGCAAGCCTTAAAAGAACCTGCACCTGTTATTCACTCCTATAATTGTTTTGAGGCATGATGAGATCTGCTGAACGGCATCCCCTGTTTAATTCTAGATTGATACCTATGCGTTAGGAAAATACTTTTGTTAAGTTAAAAGGCTGTAATTTAAGTTCTGAATAAACTGCTAGAGGCGGTGTGCTTAGTCACCTAATAAACCCTTGCTTGCTCATTCTTCTGGAAAGAATTTTGTCGTTGAGTTACAGCATTACAAATGCAAAAGGTGCTCTTGTGTTTTGTGCATGGGAATGATAACAAGAGGCTATCCATAGCACTAAGTGCAAACCAAATCCAGCATGTTCATATTTATAACATGCAGTAGCAGAATAGCAAGTGTTTCTCCAATTCTGTTTATTTTATTTTGTTTGTCTCCCACTGTGAAGGATGATCCTTTAAGAGATGCTCATGGCTCAGTAATGCACATAATTAATTAGACATACCTGAGGCATAGCTGCTCATCGCATTTCTAATTACATCTGTATGCCAGAATGACTGTTTGCAGTCTTTATGTTGTAAGCAAATTAAATAGGTTATGCTTGACTATTTATAATAAATGTGTACATCTCCTGGAAATACCAGAATCAGGATTATTTTGGGAATACACAGACCAGGATGACTGTTTGCAGTAACATTTGGATAATGCTGGTAGCCCAGGGCCACTGTTATGGTGGCAAACAAAACACTGTCATAAGGAACTATGGAATTTTCTTGAGAGTGACAGTTCCTATAGTAAGAAAACAACTCTGTATCTGCTGAAAAATACTAAAGATACAAAAATGTATAATCCCAAACCAATCATTAATGCAGCCCTGATATACAAATTAATATTTTAGGATTGAATCCTGACTTACAAAATGTGGGTGTCTTTTTTGTGGCAAATAACCATGTTTTGTGAAAATGCACCCATTTAAACCAGCCAAATAGAGTTAAAAGTACATACAGGTCCCCAGTGGATATATAAAGTTCCAATGTGTATTCCAGAGACTTTCACGATATATAAATGCACCAGGCTGCTTAAGTGGCCACTGCTGCTCCTTTTTAGTTCAGCCGTTCCCAGTTAACATGTGAGATCTACAGATGTGACACTTTGTAAAACTCCTAAAATACCACCATGCATACCGTTGCGGTATGCATGGCGGGCTGTGACACATGTAGATTTCGGGAAGTGTCAAAAGCCTGCACTAATGCTAGGCAGCCAGCGTTCTAGACTGGAGTTATTTAATTTAATTTTCTATTCTCCATCTTTAAAGCAGCATGTTCTGTCATGAAATTCAATAGCTGCTAAATTCTGTCACAAGTATTGCTTTGCTTTCTCTGTTCTAGTTATTTAGGTAATTGATCTACTATACTTTATCAATTGTATTTCTGCAGGTTTAAAGATAGTTACGATTTCTAATAGTTGGAAGGACAAAACGGTAGATGTGGATTACAGTGATATTGTTGGAAAGGAATTGGAAAATACATTGGGGTTGTCTCCTTCCTACTTCTTAGACATTTGTCTGTATAGTCAAAACATTTCCTTGGCTAAGCTTCCTTTGCTCCCCGTGCTTCCACAAGTGTAAAAGCACTTAATAAAACAAGAGCATAGAAGAAGTGTGTTCTTGGTGGGTCATGACTGAGCAGACCCTTTCCATTACAGAAGCAGAGACCACACCTGTCCCACTTCTTCTTTGGGGGTATAGAATGACATTTACAGTAGCTCCTCTCTTGTCTCAGACACTTTACGTAGAACTAGTGTCAGGACAAGGGGTAAGTGTAATGTGGTGGGATGCTGTACTCTAGTAGTGGAGTGTGAATGAGGCAGACAGAGAAAGTGTATGGGTGAAGGCTTTGCAGTCCCACCAGGGAATATGAAATCATTGTGATGGTGTTAGGGGTCATGGGGTAGATCCAGAACTACGTGTGTGCGTACGTATATTAGCGGTGCGTATTTTCATAACGTAAGTTCGCTACACTCCCCTCGGCACACCCCTTGCACGGACATATTTTGTCAAAATAAGCTACCCAAAACCTACCTTAACTTTTCCAAACGTAACAGCATATGTCCGCGAACGGACGTACTGACTACGTGAACGTACGCAGCTTAGCACGCCCATACTGTACACTTTAAATACCCCCCCCCGCCTAC
>WWET01001912.1:147396-158038 GCA_011038615.1 Limnodynastes dumerilii | reverse complement strand
CCCCCCCCCCCCCCCACACTTGCATGGTCTAACCCGGCGGCTGAAAACCGTACCGTTGTTTTCTATTTTACCATTGTTGTTTTTGGGAGGTTTTTTTGAGACACCTCTGGGTGTAGTGTTTTTGTCCAGGCAGGGTTTGGTGCGCTTGTAACTCCAATCAATTTTATTTAATTCACTTTAGATTTATGTCTGATTGGTCCTTGGGGAAGAGTACATACTCTGATCACTCCTTGGAGGAGGAGAGTTATCGCCCATACTTTCCGGCTGCTGTGTTGTTGTGTGATAAAAAAGATCCCGTTGCATATTCTTAATCATATACTGTTTCGCGACACATACCGTTCATGGATCTCTGTCAATCTCTGTCAATAAAAAATATGGTAGAAATTTGCATAGCTCAAAATATATTCCTATCACCGGTAACCCTAACGTCCCTTCAGGTCTAGACAATAGGTGGTTTCTACTGTGGAAATAGAAAGGTTTCAAGCTTACTAATGACATTTTTGACCCTGGGGGACAGTTACTTACCTTCCAATCTATTAAAGATAAATCCCTGGTAACCAGTTCTATATGTATCTGCAGGCCAGACAGCACCAAAACCCTTCTCTAGTCATGAGGAAATTGACCATTCGATGCAATTATTGCAATTCACCAAAACTGTTCAATATAAAACTAAATACTTACAAAAAGATATACTTAGCAGAGATGTGGAGAGACTGTGGCAACCTTTGATACAAAAGTGGCAAAGTGATATACCTGACATCACTGCCTCAGAGGACCTTGTCAAACACTTTGATACCTCCTTTAAGGCATTAAAATCTGCCCGCCTACAAGAGGTACATGTTCACTCGATCAATAGAGCGGATATTTCGCAGTTCAGGAGACATTAAAATAGACAACACCTTCTCAGATAAATGGCAAGTATAAAGGGGCGCCTGCTAACTTTATTCATGCTATGTGGGATTGCGGAAAAATCAAATGGTTTTGGAATAAGATAGCAGGTTTTTTTAAATTCTATATTCTCCATATCTGTAGTAGCAGACCCGAAAGCTATGTTATGTGCTAACTTTAGTAACTGGAACTTGTGTAGTTCTAAACAACAAATTATTCCGTTGCTCACTGTAATTGTGACAGTAGCTAAAAGTCATATATTGGATAATTGGATTAAGAGGTCATCACCTTCATTGGGTCCACTCTTTTACAATTATTATACTTTGATAGGAGTGCAGCTTTTCTGTATGTAGACCAGGGAGTAATAGGATTTCATAAAAAATGAGGAGTATTTATAGACTCATTGGATGTCTCTACTCAAACACATATCTACAAGGTACCACATGGTATCTTTATAGGAATTTACAAATTGATTATGCAACTTTGTAATTAGCTAATAACTTACTAGACTGAGTGTTCATATGGTCCTCTAAATATAATGTAAGCTGGGAACGGTGAGGGATTAAGAATTTACCTTCTAGGAGATTACTATATGGTTATTAGATGGGGAATAAACTTTTAGTATGTTTTACAGTTTGTTTTATATTTTGTTCTTTGAGTTTGGTAATTATTTATGTTACTTTAAATATTTTCATGTCATGCTTATACATAGAAGTATAACGATCCAGATATCCTCATTCGGTAAAGTAAATGCATGTTCCTCCACGATGTATTATTACCGAAGTGTTTTTGTTGTCTTTCTGTATCTACTTACCTACCATATTTGCTATGTCTTTTGCATTTCTGACATGATTGTTCCTGTGTTTATACTTATGTATGAAAAATTCAAAAAGCAATAAAATGTTTAAAAAAAAAACATTTACGACTCCTTTGAATGGAGTATGGCAAAGGTGCAGAAGTCTTGATGGGCCAGAATGCATTCTGATCAGGTAGCACTGATCTGTCCGCAGATATGGAACAGAGAAGCATCTGAAACTCGATCTGAGTATGCATAAAGTAGGTGAAAAATCAAGATTCAGTTCCATATACTTGGAATTGGTTGCCTGAATCAGTTCTGGTCACTATGGTGACAACAACTAATTCAGAAATGGTACAGCCAAAACCACAATGTCGGCTGTATCATTTCTAAAATGATTACAGCAACTATTATCTCCTTTGTTATCTCCTCCATGCTGTGCATGCTCATTCTTCCGAGAGAGTGCCGATCTGCCAACCCCATCCTTCCCCGTGTTACGACACTCCGGGTTTACCTGGCTTAGATCCGGAGTGGTCGTAGAGAGGAAAGCGAACTGGAGTGACGCCCCGGGTTTACCTCGGAGAGAACCAAGGTGGTCACAGAAGAAAGGGAGGTAGTGACCGAGTCGACTGCCGGGGCACGGAGACTATACTATCGGGTGGATTTCACCAGAGCCCCTGGTGGTGGGGATGGATTTAGCTGTGCCCCAATAGTCTGGACATGCCCCGTTGAGCCAGACTCGAGGAAGAGAAAGGGAAACCCGGAGTGAACACCAAACCGAAGAGAAGGGAGCAGCAAGGTAAGCGGGAATAGAGTCAGACCGGAAGGGACCGGACTGAGACGGACTACGATCAACACGGAACCAGTTACGGTGGACGGAAGATAGTTCACAGGACTGGACAAGACGGACTAGGGCTCGCGCACTCACAGACATACAGCGGTACCCCCGGAAGGGTAACATAGACTAACACTCCAGGAAAGGTAAATGGTATGAGAGGTAGGTGCACACACAAGGAGGGAGAATAAGGGCAAAATACACAGTAGGTAAATAGAGGCAAGGATTGAACAAGGTAAGTGGGCAAGCAACGGTCAGATCACTAGGCTAGCAAGAAGCAAAAGCACTAGGCACACAAGAGAAAATAGCAGGTCACAGGTCTGACGGGCAGAGACTATAACCGGCGCCAGACTGCCCAAAGGAGGGTGCTGATAAAGCAGTGAGTGAGCCCCAATTGGCCAGAGCAAAGGCCAAGCCCCCTGCATGATGATGCGTCCCCCTGGCGACGGGGGACGCACAAAAGCCGGAATACACGTGGGACACGCGCTCAGGAGAGAAGCGGCGCCCACGTGGTAACTATGGACGCGGTGACTATGGAGGCCGTCGGGCAGGGGAATCCCCGGCGTGAGTACAAGGAGCCGCAGCAGAGGAAAGAACTGCTGCGGCCAGCGTAACAGTACCCCCCCCCCTTGACGAGGGGTTTTGATACCCCTAGGGGCAGGCTTCCCAGGGAACTTCCTATGAAACTCTCTCTTCAATTTTTCCGCATGTAGATCTTTGGCAGACACCCATGATCTCTCTTCCGGTCCATAGCCTTTCCAATGAACAAGATAATATAAAGAATTCCTGACTCTTTTAGAATCCAATACATATTCCACCTCAAATTACTCTTGGTCGTTGACTATGAGTGGTCCCTGTTTACGGGGTTGAGGTTGGTGAAAGCGTTTCGCGAACTTAAAGGGTTTCAGAAGTGAAGAATGAAAAGTCGGCGGAATTCTGAGGTTACGGGGTAGGGCAAGTCTGAAGGCCACCGGATTGATTTATTTCCTAGATGGTTGTCTCAACCTGATGTTCTTGGTAGAGAGCCAAACTTTTTGGCCCACCCTGAATTGACTTGGTGCGATGTTGGTCTACCCTAGCCTTAGTTCTGAAGGCCGAGACCCGAAGACAGTGATTGACTCCTTTCCATATAGCCTTCATTTCTTTGATGGTCCTTCTGATGTCTGGAGTGGAAGTAGAAGAGTCAGTAAGTAGTGAATTGGCTCTGGGGTGAAACCCATAGAAACAAAAGAAGGGGGACACCGTAGTGGAAGAATGATAAGAATTGTTGTAGGCGAATTCTGCCCAGGGGAGGTTCTCAGACCAATTATCTTGGTATTTAGACACATAACAACGTAGGTACTGTTCTAGAAACTGATTCACTCTCTCGGTATGGCCGTTGGTTTGGGGATGGTAACCAGAGGAGAGATTGACTTGGATGCCCAAGCTCCTACGGAATGATTTCCAAAACACGGCCACGAACTGGGAACCTCAGTCTGAGACAATTTCCATAGGGAGTCCATGAGGTCTAAAAATATGTTTGATAAACAACCCTGACAGTGTCTGGGCACTAGGAAGGCCATGAAGTGGAATAAAATGTGCCATTTTACTAAATCGATCTACCACAACCCATATGGTGGTAAATCCTTGAGAGTTGGGTAAATCCGTAATGAAGTCCATGGAGATTTGAGTCCATGGACGATTAGGCACCTGGAGAGGCAGGAGAGGGCCGATAGGTGGGGACCGTGGAGTCTTGTTTCTGGCACAGACCTCACAGGAGTCCACAAACTTCTTGGTATCCCGAGTCATAGAAGGCCACCACACAGTTCTGGATAAAAGTTTCAGAGTCTTCTGGACCCCTAAGTGTCCTGCTGATTTGCAAGTATGATTTTCTTGAAGTACAGAACGCCTGAGTTCGTTTGGTACAAACAGACGGTCCACCGGTTTTTGACTAGGAGCTTGACTCTGGACGGCCTGAAGTTGAGTGAAGAGATCCTGGGTAAGACCGACCACGATAGCGGTTGACGGAATGATGGGCAAGGGAGGGGGGGGTGTGACCATGCTCCGGTAGGAATGAACGGGACAGGGCATCTGCTCTGTAATTGAGTGATCCGGGTCTGTAGGAAATCACTAAATTAAATCGAGTAAAAAACAGCGCCCAGCGGGCTTGACGGGGGTTTAACCGTTTAGCTGACTGGATATAGGCTAGGTTTTTATGATCATTCAAAACCGTCACGGTATGCAAAGACCCCTCGAGCCAGTGTCTCCATTCTTCGAATGCCAATTTAATGGCTAGCAGTTCCCGGTTTCCAACATCATAGTTTTTCTCAGCCTGAGAAAATTGTCTAGAGAAATAGGCACATGGGTACCATTTAGAGTCTTCAGGATCTTTCTGTGAAGGACTGCTCCAGCCCCCACATCAGATGCATCCACTTCGATGATAAAGGGTAGTTCAGGATTGGGATGACGGAGAATGGGGGCGGTGGTAAAGGCTTGTTTGAGTGCCTTGAAAGATTGAATGGCTTGTTTGGGCCACCTAGCCGTGTCCGCATTTTTACTGGTGAGAGCAGAAATAGGAGCCATCAGCAGAGAGAATGACTAGATAAAGCCCCGATAATAATTTGAGAAGCCCATAAATCTCTGAATAGCCTTCAAGTCGGTTGGCTGTTTCCACTCCAAAATGGCTTTGACTTTATCCGGATCCATGGCAAAGCCGTGAGGGGTGATAACATAACCCAAGAACATAACTTTAGACACTTCAAACTCGCATTTCTCGAATTTAGCGTAGAGCTTGGATTCATGAAGCCGAGACAACACCAGTCGGACATGGCTACGATGCTCCTCTAGGGAGGGGGAGAAAATCAGAGTGTCGTCAAGGTAGACCACTACGAACTTTCGAAGGAATTCCCGCAACACATCGTTAATGAAGTCTTGGAACACCGCTGGGGCATTACAGAGACCAAAAGGCATCACCAAGTATTCGTAGTGGCCAGACTGGGTATTGAATGCAGTCTTCCATTCGTCCCCCTCCCTGATGCGGATTAAATTATAAGCTCCCCGGAGGTCGATTTTGGTGTAGATGACTGCGTCCTTCAGTTGGTTGAACAAGTCTGCGATGAGAGGAATCGGGTAAGTATTCTTTATCGTTATACGATTCAGAGCCCGGTAATCTATACACGGTCTTAGAGACCCATCCTTCTTCGAAACAAAAAAAAAACCCGGCACCAACAGGAGATTTGGAGGGTTGGATGAACCCTTTTTTGAGGTTTTCCTGTATGTAATCTTCGGTTGCGGTGGATTCGGGTCTGGAGAGGGAGAACAATCTGCCCTTGGGTAGCTGAGCTCCGGCGACCAGATCAATGGCGCAGTCATATGGTCTGTGAGGAGGCAGAACTTCCGAAGCCTTCTTGGAAAATACATCTGTGAAGTCCGCGTATTGTGGGGGAAGTTCTTCTAGAGATACTTGACCCAAACCTATGGGATGGGATAAACAGGAGTCTTCACAAGCCTTACTCCATCGAAGAATCTCCCCCTTAGTCCAGTCGATGTGGGGGTTATGCTGCCGTAGCCAGGGATGGCCAAGGACTAGCTTGACCGAGGAGCTAGTACCGAGGAATCCTTTCAGAATGACAAACTCCAACCGATAATTTTAAAGGTGCAGAGATGTGATGGATTAGTCCTCCTGCCAGAGGTTGACCATCTAATCCAAATGCGGAAACTGGAGTAGCAAGTTCCTCCGTACAGATGCCCCAGGAGAGAGCAAGATCCGAGTCCAGAAAGTTACCGGAAGCGCCACTGTCCACAAAGGCGGACAGTAATTGCTCCTGATCGCCAATGACCAACTGGACAGGAACTAATAAAGCATTATTAGAGGATATGAAATGAGTACCCAGCCGAACCTCCTCAAAATTCGACTGGGTTAAGCATTTCCCGGAAGATTCTGCTTCTTGGGGCACGCCTCAGCCCTATGGCCTTTACCTCCACAGTACAGGCACAAGCCTTGGTTCCGTCGACGGGCCTTCTCTTCTCTAGAGAGTCTGTAGGCCCCAATCTGCATGGGCTCATCAAGTGGTTGGGCATCTTGAGGGACATAGACTGGGGCAAACGAAGACGGCGGCTCCCTTTCCATGCGGCGTTCCTTCAGTCGGCGATCCACCCTAATAGCCAGTCGCATAAGGTCATTAAGGGTTTCGGCGGTGGGGAACTGAACAAGGGCGTCCTTGACTTGATCAGACAACCCAATACGGAACTGGCTGCGAAGAGCTGGGTCATTCCACCCGCAGTCATTCGCCCAACGGTGGAATTCTGCACCATATTCTTCGGCAGAACGTCTGCCCTGGCGGAGTGCCCGGAGTTTGGCCTCAGCGGTGGTAGTCCTGTCAGGATCTTCATAGAGTAGACCCAGTGCATCGAAGAAGGCATCAACAGATTGGAGTGCCGGATCTCCTGGCGGAATACCAAATGCCCAAGCTTGTGGATCGCCCTGAAGAAGTGATAAAACAAGTCCCACCTTTTGCTGTTCGGTCCCAGAGGCATTGGGACGAGGTTGAAAGTACAGCTTGCAATTTTGTTTGAATAGACGGAACTGAGAGCGATCACCGGTGAAGCGGTCCGGGAGATTCACCTTAACATCAGAGACAGCAACTGGTGGGGCTGGAGCTTGGGGTTGTGCTGGAGCAGCTGAGGCTTGCATGGCCGCAATGACTTCATCCTGATTGTTGACCTTCTCGGTAAGAGCTTGAACCATCTGACCCAGGTTTGAGACCTGGGCAATACGAGCGTTGATCGCTTCTGCTGTGGTCATGTCAAGTGTCGGAAGGGGAGGAGTCCTCTGAGGGGTCAGTTAGCTCAAGCGCAGGGTCGTCCGAGTCCCAACTACGCCCCAGCAAGGTTATGAAGCTATTGAAAAAGACATTGCTGAGGCACGCAGGTAAAAAGAAGGGCAAAACAGTTGGGTCTAAGGGGCAGTTGGCCCCGCGTAAGGGTACTGGCCCTCCTTTCGTTTTTTCTCTTCCATACCGGGTTTGATTTTGTCTCCAATGGGTGTGGTCCCAAAGAAATCACAAGGTAAATTTCAGCTCATCCAGCATCTCTCCTTTCCCCGGGGCACGGAGACTTTACTATCGGGTGGATTTCACCAGAGCCCCTGGTGGTGGGGATGGATTTAGCTGCGCCCCAATAGTCTGGACATGCCCCGTTGAACCTGACTCGAGGAAGAGAAAGGGAAACCCGGAGTGAACACCAAACCGAAGAGAAGGGAGCAGTAAGGTAAGCGGGAATAGAGTCAGACCGGAAGGGACCGGACTGAGACGGACTACGATCAACACGGAACCAGTTACGGTGGACGGAAGATAGTTCACAGGACTGGACAAGACGGACTAGGGCTTGCGCACTCACAGACATACAGCGGTACCCCCGGAAGGGTAACATAGACTAACACTCCAGGAAAGGTAAATGGTATGAGAGGTAGGTGCACACACAAGGAGGGAGAATAAGGGAAAAATACACAGTAGGTAAATGGAGGCAAGGATTGAACAAGGTAAGTGGGCAAGCAACGGTCAGATCACTAGGCTAGCAAGAAGCAAAAGCACTAGGCACACAATAGAAAGTAGCAGGTCACAGGTCTGACGGGCAGAGACTATAAACGGCGCCAGACTGCCCAAAAGAGGGTGCTGATAAAGCAGTGGGTGAGCCCCAATTGGCCAGAGCAAAGGCCAAGCCCCCTGCATGATGATGCGTCCCCCTGGCGACGGGGGACGCACAAAAGCCGGCATACACGTGGGACGCGCGCTCAGGAGAGAAGCGGCGCCCACGTGGTAACTATGGACGCAGTGACTATGGAGGCCGTCGGGCAGGGGAATCCCCGGCGTGAGTACAAGGAGCCGCAGCAGAGGAAAGAACTGCTGCGGTCAGCGTAACACCCCGCAGAAGAGCAGTATGTGATGATCCTGAGAAGCGACTCCAGCAGCGACTGGTGAGTATTTCCCCAACCCTAACCCTCCCCTTCCCCGCAGCCTGACCCTAACCTTCCCCTTCTCTGATCTATCCCCTCTCTGCAACCTAACCCTAACCGCTAGATTTACTTATCTGCGGGTAAGGAAAAGTGGAGATGTTGCCCATAGTAATTAATCAGATTCCAGCTCTCATTTGCTTATAACATACTTGAGAATTTCAGCTAGAATCTGATTGGTTGCATTTTTCTTTTTCTGTAGCTTAGTAAAGCTAGCCCTAAGACTCCCTTCCCCGCAACCTAACCCTAAGTCTCCCCTTCTACGATGCACCCTCACACTGCAGTCTTACACTAAGACTCTACTAACTTGTCCAGTCGGGTACTGACAGGTGTTGCGGCAGGTATTGCATGGGTAAGTTTCCGAAAAATAGATGCAGAATACTTACCCGTTCATTATAACAAAAATTCTAATTACTGACATTTTCGCTGACAACTAGCTGTTGCCTGTCTCCATGTCGCAAATGTGAGTTTCACAGTGGTGAACAGAACTGTACTGCTCCCTACCTTATTTCAATCCACACTCCCTCTCATCCTCTCCGCTCTGCTGGGGCACGTCACCTTACCTCCCACCTGACAAATACCTCTCATTTCTGCATCCAAGACTTCTCCTGTTCAGCCCCTGCTCTGGAACAATCAACCTCAGTCCCCCTACTTGCTGTTGACCCTCTATCTGTTGACTTTCTCTACTCTCCTCCTTCTGCCTTCACACTTACATTCTACACAGTTTCTAAACAGTAGCTTCTCACATAGGGATGAATCCAGACTTAAGAAGTAGCTTGTAATTAAGGGCCGTATTCAGTGATCCATCTTCGATCGGGTGCAACTAAGTGGCAGGTCGGAGCAGGTTACACCCACGCAACCTCCGGCCGGACCTAAACTTACACCTGCATTGACTTGCCCTATCTGGCCGCACTCACTTCCGGCCTTATGTGTATTAGTTGCGTATATTACCGGCCCTAACTCTGTAAGCGCGCCCACTTTCCCTCATCTAAATGCCTCCTCCCGCCCATTTCTATGCAAATCCTTAGGTCCGTATATTTCCGCTGCACTTAGGGTTGCATTAGTCTCCGCCCAATTCACAAGTCCATCCCTTAGCCATTTCCGACCTTAACTTCAACGTAGACTTCATATCACTATTACTACGCATGTGCAGTTGATGCAAAATCGATCCGATCTTAAAAATACGCACAGAACTTTCGTTAGAAACGGATCTCTGAATACGGCCCTAAGAGAGGAAGTTACTCCTGAGCTAAACCCTGCTGATTGCAGGGAAGTCATATTTCATCTGTAGCAAACAGTATTAGAGCTGAGAGGTGATGTTTCCTGGCCCAAGCCTAAATAACAGTGTAAAAGTAAAGCTGGTCAGTATCTGTGTGCAGTAAGCAATTCAAAGATATATCCCTGCATGCAAGAATACAATTAACTTGACTCCCCCTGAAATCCACATGGTTTAGCCCAGCAGTAACTTTCCTCTCTTAATTTCAAGCTCCTTCTTAAGTCTGGATCCAGCCCATGCTGCTTTACTATTGTTGTATCTTACCTTTTCCTTTGCATTGTACTTACATAGAAACATAGAAAGTGACGGCAGATAATAGCCACATGGCCCATCTAGTCTGCCCATTTGTTTATTCAAACCTATACTGACCCTAGACCCTATTTACCCTCAATTTGGTTTACAATTTAGGATACCCTTATATTTATCCCAAGCATGTTTAAATTGTTCTACTGTATTGGCCTCAACTACCTCAGATGGGAGGCTATTCCACTTATCTATCACCCTTTCAGTGAAGTAATTTTTCCGCACATTTCCTTTGAATCTACCACCCTCCAGTTTATATCCATGCCCTCGTGTTACTTATATTGTAATGTATCGTACCATTTTAAAGTATTGTATTGTACCATTTTCTCTGGCATTTGGTATTCCCTATTGCCTATGTATGACACTGTGGATACCGTGTGGTGCCTTATAAGTAAACATTAATAATAAGATAATAATAATACCCATGAATCTCTCCCTCATCTTTTCAACCCCCATTGACTCACCCTTTCTTCTTTTTTCCCGCTCCTCCAGCTGGAAGCTGGTAGCTGCAGCAAAGCAGTGACATAGGGCCTGATCCAGAGCTACGGCCGCCGT
>WWET01001912.1:118616-143697 GCA_011038615.1 Limnodynastes dumerilii | reverse complement strand
AACAATCAAAATAATGGCGCTTTCAACCCAAAAACTCAGAAAGTGTAGTTCAGTGTGATATACAAAAAATACAATAAAACTCTAAAAAACAATATATGATACAATAAGTAATAAAAGTCCCAATAAACTATAACACCAGTTTGTGAGCCCAATTGGTCGGGGACGGCCTTCCCAGTAAATGTCCGGTGGTCCCCATGGAATTGGAATCAAGAAGTAGTGAAGATAACCAGGAGGTGCCAATTCAAATAATTCCTTAATAAATACAGTGCTCGTGCTTCATATCCAAGTGAATAAAAAAAAGATATATGCGTACCAGATTTCCAATATAATAATGCTTGTTCAAAGGTATCTTTGACCGCGGATACTGAAGAGTTCTTTCACATCAAGGTCCTTTTCAGGGCAGAAGACTCAGCAAGAGAAGAAAGTATAAAGGAGCAACAGAGTGTAGTATTTTTACAAATTATTTTGAATTAATAGTAGATAAAATATGCGTACATAAATTAAATAGAATAAAAGCTTATCTGTGAAATGTATCTCAATACAGCAAAACACCACTCAGGCAGAAAGTAATCACCTACGCGTTTCGTCCGAGGGATTTCAACCAATGGACTTCATCAGGGAGATATATCTAGAACACGGATCACTGCCCCCCCCCCCCATTCCCTCTAAAAAGAATCTCCAGACTCTTTAAAAGTAAATAAACAATATAAAATAAGGGAAGGACATTTTTTATGTGTGCTGCAAATACCCGGGCCCTTTGTCAGGTCCGGACCCGGGTAATTAGTCCCCCCCTCCCCCCCTCTCGGCGACACTGGCCTTACCCTAACTTCCTCTTAAGCCCTAACTCTAAACTTTTACCCACCTAACCCTAAACTCTTACAGCTTGCAACTGTATCATGTTGGCCTGGCATCCCCATCCAAAAATTATATTACCAAGTGTGTACTTGTTTTTCCAAGAGGTCATTAAACTAAGTTTGTCTCTCTCTATGTAAGTTCGTAATGTAGGTGAGTGTCTGAATGATGATTATGGGCCGTATCTGGCCTCTGCGCTCTGCAACAGAATACAGACGGTCGATGCTCTATTTCGCGTGGAAACCATCTTCCGTTACAGGAGGCAGGGCAGCCCACCATGTGTACTAGATATGCATGGTGGGTGGCCTTAGGCATTTCAGTTGTTCAGTAAGGGCTGGGTTTAGCCCTTGCGTACAATCCACTATCCCACATTCATGGAGATGCGAGTGTAATAGATAAGGTAAGAGTAGTCAGGGGCATAAAGGTAAAAAGATGGAGAAAAACAAGAAAGAGGCCAAGAAGAAAGAGCAGGGGTAGAGAGAAAGAGAGGCTGAGTGGGATGGAGGAAGAGAAGATAAAGGAAAGGTCAGGACCAGATGAAGAGACAGCTGACAAATAACCAAGTTGCAGTACACTTCCACCTTTTTTTAGGTGCAAACGTAGACCTGAGCAATACCATGTTGAATTGCAAGGGGAGGCAGATTTAAATTGTAAAACCAAAATTAAAATTAAGAGGTAAAGGTTTCTTAGCTCAACTCTATTTTATAGAAACATCTAAAACATAAAGCTATTTTAATTGTATGTGTAATGTATTTTCCATGCATGCAAACATTTTTTAAATATTTTAAAATATTTTAAATTAATTAACACCTCTTACTTTAAAAAATGGTTTAGCCGAGCTGTACACTTGCACCTAAAAAAAAAGGTGTAAGTGCATCTCTGAATCAGCCCCATAATATCTAGAGTACACCCACCAACATATCACAGAGACCTTCATATAAAAGCCGGCGATTACCATTGGGAGCTGGTAATATATCTTATGCTGATTGCAAAGAGTGGACTACCATCAGTGCAGTGTTTACACTTGCTAATAGAACCACAGGGACATCTTCATACAGCCAGCACTATTCCCTGGAACCAGTTTATAACCATTTACTTTTGTGTGGTGACACATTCATTGCATTAACATTTATATACAAAGTTTCTATCTTCTTCCAATGTTTCAAGTGCATATGACTGATGTTTAGTGTGGTGGAATAAAGTTGCTATCTCTATATGTATTATATGACGTCTATTCATGAAGTGGAACATTGCTGAAATGAATACTGATTTATAACTGTATTATAGAAAACTGATTTTCTTCAGATGACGTTTTGAATGCAATACAGTTTTGTCTCAAACACAATTGATGAAAGCACTTTTTCATAGGAATATTTTTTCAGTATTTATTGAGATATCTGTATATCTTACACTGTTGATATTATTTATTGTACATCTGGTACCAGATCTTTTAGTGTGTGTTATATTAATAAAATAGATAATACACCCAGGAGTAAGTTATAGCTATTTACTAAGAAGTCTTCAGAGCGTCACTATGCCTATATCACTTGCTTTTTAATATTTGTACTTTGCTGTTGTGGGTATTACTAACCTCAGATAAGAGCTGCATTTGACATTTATTTTATAAATACATTTTTTTTTTTTTTTGTAATAACCATCTAAAGATCTCAAGTGCTGAAAAAACAGGTAATTTCTTTTATTTTTTGTCTTTTTCTACAAATTATTCTTTAGAAGAGTAAACTAGAATGTACATTTTTAACTATCTTGTAGAACAAGTATGTGATCTAAGGTATAGAAATGGGGGAAATTGAATAAAATCCAGGTTTTTTTTCTTTAATACATTGTACTACACAGATGCATAACGCACAAAACATTAATCAATGCTCCATAAGGGAAATTTAAAATATACTAATAATGACACGCAGACCTGCATTACCATCTGGCCCGTGCGCAGGGAAGTTCTTGCAATAATGGCGGGCCCACATGAGCTGCAGGCCTGGGACAGTAGTACTGGCTGTTCCCTCCTGATGGTGGACCTGGCCTCATAGTTCCCATATGAACAGCAACAGTTAAAATCCAGCTATAATATTACTAACACATTTTTGGATCCTTACATATCACTGTGATTTTGTTGACATTTTTTTGTACCGAGCACATAAAACTGGTAAAACACAATTACATTTTCTGTGCTCCCTTACATGGTTGTGACAACTTGGATTGCTTACAATGTCCAACTTGGAAAGATAAGTCCTGTAACATGGTGACATGAAATGACCGTTTTGTTGGCAGTTTAATTCACATCTATCTGCTCATAGCCATGTAAAGTGAAAACATGGCAATGAAATTGTTTTTACAGATGGCAAATATGAAGACATTTAGATTGGCAGACACATTGGCATGGGCATTTTTTTGTAAGTGCCTTGTTGTATTTCCTCTTTGTGAAAATATAATAATATGTTATCCAAATGGCATGTTTATGTATTCCAAATCTAGGACTCTTGTTTTTTTTTATTTGTTTAATTGGTGGTCTTTTTTCAGCCATCAATTTGATTCTGAATATTATAGACTTACAGAAGCTGTTATATCGAAAGCCACAAAAATATTTTAAAATAAAGATTACTTTAAAAGTGAAGCAAAAGACCATATTCATTAAAGTGTAAACTATTGCATAAGCACGCTATATGATTTGATATATGCTTGACTTTGCAAAAGTGCAGAAATGCAACTTCTCTAAACCCATCAGAGCCGTAACTAGAAATTTTAGCATCAGGGGCCAAAAGGAAAAATGGCGCCCCAACCTTGAATTAATAACCAGTTTAACCTTAAAAATGAACTTACTGGCACTCCACTTTGACTTTGCACCCTGTGTTACGGCTCTGAGGCCCATAGATAACTACTTACTGATTTCTGCAGTACACTGGCAACAGTCTTGAATTTTGTTACGCATATGGTAAACTTTTGTGAGGTAGCTTAGTTTTAGGTTCATATATTTATTTATTTATTTATTTAATAATTGTGAGGAAAGTTATGGCTGTCTAGTTCTGTTTCCCACAAACTAATTGTCAAAAGCCAATAACAAAGCAGAAAATAAACATAAATGAAAGCCACAAAGAAAACCATTATATATTTACCTTGAGGGTATCACAAAACGCTGCAGCAAGCGCTACACTTACCCACTCCGGCTTGCTACAGCTCACTACCGCGGTACAGGTTCACAGAGACTGTCACAGTAACAGTTCCCACACTCACCATCACTGCAGTCTTGGCATCCCACATTCCATGGGCACGACCATCTTGGATTCCATCACATGATCTGCAGCACCAATGAGGAGTCGCCAGTTCAGTCCTCCAGTCAATCTGAGGGCCCCCTATTTAAACTCTGCTCACTCTCTCCTCTGTGCCAGAACAACTTGTTCTACCAAGGTGCCTGGTTCTCCTGCGTTGCTGGTAATCCTGATCCTGGTCCTGCCTGGTCCTGCCTGATCCATTGCCTGGTCTGATCCTGGTCCTGCCTGATCCATTGCCTGGTCTGATCCTGGTCCTGCCTGATCCATTGCCTGGTCTGATCCTAGTCCTGCCTGATCCACTGCCTGGTCGTGTCTGGTCCTGTCTGCAACTCCACTCCGGTCCTGTCTGCAACTCCACTCTGGTCCTGTCTGCAAATCCAGTCCGGTCCTCTCTGCAACCCCAGGCCAGTCCTGTCTGCAACTCCAGTCGGTCCTGTCTTCACTTCAAATGATAAAAACGGGGTAGGAATCTTAAAAAATGCTACATAATAATAATTTACCCTAGAGTGTCCATAACATCTCTAATGATAGTAAACAAATTAATATAAATATGGGTAAAATATAAACAGCGCTGGATAAAAGTCTATAATGGTAAAAAATGTTTATGTATAGAAACCATGAATGTTCCTAGCGGCATACAGGTGAAATGTCAGTCCACAATGTATCCCCAAGAATAAAATGTCCACTGTAGTTCAATCTCTCATCAGCGTTATTGCATAGGATAAAAGAGAGAAAATATATGGATCAGTAAACAGATAAAAATGATGTTAGACCTTTGAGTCTTAAAATCTATTGAGAAAGGGCGACACCCGAAACACATTTAATTTTCCGGACTTTGAATCAGATGTGCTGTACCTTCTCCCCGCTGTAGTGCATCCAGTGCCCTGGGACCCCTTTTCCACTTGCTGCCTGGACGTCCACACTTTGCAGCGTTTTCAGGACGCTTGTTAATCTCGGTAGGGGAGTTTTTTACTCCACAGCTTGTAAATTATGTCATTTTATGTTGATATGTCACTGTTTTTATTATGTACCTAGTAAACTTAAGATTTTAAGACTCAAAGGTCTAACATCATTTTTATCTGTTTACTGATCCATATATTTTCTCTCTTTTATCTTATGCAATAACGTTGTCTTCACTTCAGTCTGGTCCTTGTTGTTCTCCAGTCCGGTTCAAGCCTCACTCCAGTCCAGTCCAGCCTGACTCTCACCATTCTTTCAGTGGCCACACTGGACTCTACTGGACTCGTGGCCCTACTGGACTCTAACCCACGTGGTTCGGTTGCCATACGTCATCTGGCTCTGTCAGACAGCTACCTTCCAGAACTCTCTGTTTGTTCACACCATCACAAGACTCTTGAACTACGTATCATTGCATTATTTGTTTATGTACAGACACATCATTAAACTTGTTCATTTCTCCTACCAATCCGCTCAGTCATCCTTGCTCCCGGAACCCGTGACAGGTTCACCCAATATTGAAACCGTGATAGAGGGTATGGCATACATAAACAGTCTGATTATGTAATTTTATATACTCTGCATACTCTGAGGGACTTGTGTTACAATATCCTATTACATTTGCATAAGATGTATATGGTTTTGAAAGCTTAATTCCAAAGAGACACCGAGCTCGTACATTCCAAGTGGCTGAGGAGATAATGCCATTGAAACAGTTGTAAGACTTTACACATGATCTAACAAAAAAACTAATTGTGGTTATTTTAGTGGCATTATCTCTTTTTGCCACATGTTATTTCAAGAATTTTCTTTTTTTTTTAAAAGAGGCAAGAGACAAGAGGCATGACTTCAAATTTACATTGCATATGGTAATAGTGATATTTAACAGCTGTAGTAAATATAATTCCTTCCTTATTCTAGATCCAAAATTGTAAACAAATTTATAATTTTCTTATAAATTGAAATAAGTATGTTTTGTCTCTTTTTCAATTGAGTGTGTCATTATGGTGCAATGATAAAAAATTGCAACGTGGATATGAAAGCAGTAATATACATATAAACATGAAATAATAAGCTATAATAAACAATAATAATAAACTAACATGTTTCATGGTGTCAAAGTTCTCAATTCAAAGAAATTAACAAATCGAATAATAGTACAATATTGTCAAAAGATGTTTACATTTTAAGTTTGTAATCTACTGAATTTTGTACAAATTTTCTAAATTGTCTAAATGTGTTTAAATGTATATGCAAATGATGTGTGTCTGGGGTGTTGGTCCCCACAAAGAATTTCGATAGGGCTGTTCTCTCCCAGCCAGTTTCAAACTGGCTGGGATATCGATTGCTTATGCCTCGAAGAGGCATAGCAATCTATCTCCGGAGCACTGAACATGGTGCTCCGAAAGGTATGTGGCTAAACTAACCCAAACTGTTCCCTTAATTCTGACCCTAACCCTTCCCTTCCATTACTCTAAAGCTGGGTACACAAAATAAAAAAGATGTTTCAATAATAAAAAGATAAACTCACGTTTATCTGAAGATCCTGCAGCTCTCCACACTGGAACGATTTCATAATGGATTGTTCCCAGAAGTCCTTTCTGCTAAGTAGACACACATACAAAACCACAGATCATAACATTGTTAATATGTGATTTTTAAGAGCTACTAAAAATCAAGATCTAATGATGCAGGGCATAATCGGATGATTCACTGCATTGTTTTACAGGACATGCTCAAACGATTTGAGAGCTAATTATCACATTCTTAGGCAGGTCAGGGTTAAGTGCAGGACGTAGAGAGGGTGAGCTTGAGGTAGCAAAGATGAAGCTGGGCAGTTTAAGATAACAAGGGTGCATATGTACCCGTTCAGGTCAGGTGGTTCCTGGAGTAGGGGTAGGACTCTTCAGACCGGACTGGAGTGAGTGATAGGCTGTGGACTGAGGTAGGACTCTGGCTGTGGATTGCAAGCTGTATTCAGACTGTGGATTGCAAGCTGTATTCAGACTGTGGATTGTAAACTGTATTCAGATTGTGGATTGCAAGCTGTATTCAGACTGTGGATTGCAAACTGTATTCAGACTGTGGATTGCAAGCTGTATTCAGATTGTGGATTGCAAGCTGTATTCAGATTGTGGATTGCAAGCTGTATTCAGATTGTGGATTGCAAACTGTATTCAGACCGTGGATTGCAAGCTGTATTCAGACTGTGGTTACAGGAAGTAACCAGGCTCCAGAGTGACAAAGAAGTTCTGGCACTGAAAGATCAGTGCCTGGGGTTTAAATCCCCTGCTGTAAGTGCTGATTGGCCCATCGCATCACGTGCCCCCCTGGCCTGCTTCTGGATTGGCCGAGGGGAGTCACGTGCAAAATCCAAGATGGCGGCGCCCAGGAGACGCGAGGACGCCAGAGGTACAGCCGATGGAGTTCCCCCGACAGGAGCCCCGTGGACCCCAGACCAAAGAGAGTGGGACCAGAGCGGCACAGCAGTCTTCAGGTGCCCCCTGACAGGGTAAGTGACGTGACATTTGCCGCTCATCATGACATTACCCCCTTCCACAGGGGTTGCAACTGGACACCTTAGCTGAGCCTTGGAAGGAAATTTAACGAAGAACCTCCAAATAAGTCTGGGTGCATTGACATCAGATGCATGAATCCAGGCACGCTCATCTGGACCAAAGCCGTTCCAGTCTACAAGGTACTAGAGGTGACCATAACGAATCCGAGCCTTCACAATTCCCTTGATCTCAAATTCTTGTTCTGCAGCACCGACAACTTTAGAAGGTTTTTTGATGGGAGAATAGAATTTATTGATGACCAAGGGTTTGAGAAGAGAGATATGGAACACCCTGGGTACTCAGGGTTAAGGTGGAAGATCGAGCTGGTATGCCACAGGGTTGATGACTTTCGAGATTCTGAAAGGACCAATGTATCTGGGCGCAAATTTCATAGATGGAACTCTGAGGCGAAGATATACTTGGACGATAGCCAGACTCTATCTCCAGGACGTAACAGAGGAACAGCTCACCTCTTTAGGTCAGCTTAAATCTTGTACCGCTGGGAAGCTTTTAATAATGTTGTTCTCACCTTCTTCCAGGAATCAGAAAAGTCTTCAAGAAGGATCTCGGAAGCAGGAACCTGGGAGGCAGGAAGGGCAGAAAATGGAAGTACTTTGGGGTGTTGACCATACACGACTTTGAAAGGAGTGGTATCCAATGATTCGTGGTAGTGGAAATTATGTGCAAATCCTGCCCACGGTAATAACTCGACCCAGTTGTCGTGAGAGGATGAAACATAGAGACGAATGAAAGTTTCAAGGTCTTGATTTGCTCTGTCTGTTTGCCCATTGGTCTGAGGATGGTAGGTAGAAGAAAATTTTTGATTTACTCCAAGACTGGTACACAAGGCTCTCCAGAATCTTGCTGTGAACTGGACTCCCTGGTCAGATATTATTTCTACAGGACAGCCATGTAGCCGAAAGATGTGTTTCACGAAAAGTTTAGCCAAGACTGGAGCAGATGGAAGGCCACGGAGAAGAACGAAGTGAGCCATCTTGGAGAACCTATCCACTATTACCCAGATGGTGTTGAATTTGTTGCGAAGTGGAAGGTCAGTCACAAAGTCCATGGACAGATGGGACCATGGAATCCTTGGAACAGAGAGAGGTTGGAGAGGACCAAGGGGTAACCTCCGAGAAACTTTATGCTGAGCACAAAAAGGACAGGCAGCGGTTAATTCAGTGACATCTTGATGGAGAGTTGGCCACCAATATGAACGACTGAGAAGAGCCACAGTTTTCTTAATTTCTGCATGTCCTGAAAACTTCGAAGCGTGTGCCCAGTACAATATCTTCCTCCGGAGGGGCTGAGAAAAAAATGTTTGCCGGACGGTGGAGGCTTGATAAGTTAAGACACAGCCACTGGAATGGGGTTCAAGATAAGCTGAACTTTCTCAGAGTCGGACCCTTCGGCAGGAAACGAACGAGACAAGGCGTCAGCTTTGCGGTTTTGTGTTTCAGGTCTGAACTGTAGGGAGAAGTTGAACCGCAAGAAGAATAAAGCCCACCTGGCTTGGCAAGGGCTCAAGCAACGGGCTGTCTGTAGGTGCAATAAATGATTGTGGTCGGTCAGAATGGTAAAGGGATGGACCGCTTCTTCTAACAAGAATCACCACTTTGCCAATGCTAGCTTCATAGCTAGGAGTTCTTTTTCCCAAATCGCATAATTCTTCTCGGCCGGCTGGAACTTGCGAGAGAAGTAGGCGCACGGATGAGTCTGTCCGTCAGGGAAACGCTGAGACAATATGGCCCTTATTCCTTCAGAGGAAGTGTCAACCTCCACTATGAACGGTAATGAGAGGTCCGGTTGGCGAAGAACGGGAGCCTTGGAGAAGGCCTCTTTGATCTGGAGAAAAGCTGTAGAACTTTCAGGAGGCCATTTGGAGGGATTGGCTCCTTTTTTGGTCAAGAAGTAATGGGTGCCATAATGGTGGAATAACCTTGGACGAATCTTCGGTAGAAGTTGACAAATCCGATGAATCGTTGGACACCCCTGGTGGTAGTGGGCTGCGACCAGTCCAATACTGCTTGGACTTTGGCAGGATCCATACGGATTTCTGTTCCGAAAAGGATGAATCCCAGGAAAGCCACCTCACTAGCTTCGAACACACACTTCTCCAATTTGCCATATAGATGATGATGGTGAAGGCGGGACAGAACCTCTCTGACATGAGCACGATGTTCCTCCAGGGTTCGGGAGAAAATGAGTATATTATCCAAATATACTACGGCGGACTGATTTAGAAGATCTCTGAAAATCTCATTGACAATGCTTTGGAAGACAGCTGGAGTGTTGTTGAGTCCAAAGGGCATTACCAGATACTCATAGTGCCTGTCCCTGGTGTTAAACGCTGCCTTCCACTCGTCCCCTGAGCGAATTCTAATAAGATTGTACGCCCCTTGGAGATCCAACTTGGTGAATATGCGGGCGCCTTGAATCCTATCACACATCTCAGGAACAAGGGGTAGGGAGTACCAGCTTTTGACAATGATGTTGTTGAGTCCACGGTAGTCTATGCAAGGGCGAAGACCCCCTTATTCTTTCTGAGGAAGAAGAACCCTGCAGCAGGGGAAGTGGAAGGACGAATGAACCCTCGTTGGAGATTTTCAGAGATATATTCTGACATGGCTCTAGTCTCGGGAACTGAGAGAGGATAAGTTCACCCACGTGGAGGAGTGGAAGCAGTAATTAAGTCAATAAGGCAATCCCACGGGCGGTGGGGAAGTAGTTTTTCAACAGCCCTGGGAGAACATTAGTGAAATCCTGGTATGGAGTAGGAATTTGGATGTCTTCTGATGTTTTGGTCAATCTCTGGGGAACTACTCTGGAGAGACAGTTCTTGAAACAAGCAGAACCCCAGCTGATGATTTGAGATGTGACCCAATCCACATGTGGATTGTGGGTTTGGAGCCATGGTAGTCCTAGGATAAGGGGAGAAGTTGTCTTGGAAAGTACCAGAAATTGGATGGTCTCAGAATGGATAACTCTGATGCAGACAGAGAGTGGCAAGGTCAGATGAGATATGGATCCTCCAGGTATACGACTGCCGTCCACTGCAGTGAGGTACGTGGGAGCAGGAAGAGATTCAGTGAGAATTGTAAATTACTTCACTAGGTGAGCAGTGATGAAGGGCCTGATCCAGAGCTACGAAAATTTGCACGGCGGGCGAATGCGTACGTTCGACCGTGCGAAAAAAACATGCACGCCCCTAACACTCCCATAGTAAAGTACCTGCTTACGGCGGCTATACCCTACACTGGGTACTACCGTCGGCCGTACGAATTTTCGCACATAATACGCAAATCGTACGGCCTTAGCACGCCCATACTGTATGATTTAAATGGCTATCCCCGCCTCCCTGTTGTAAAACGAGCGCCCAGGCGACCGTCGTACTGAACGCACGCCCCTCGAGCGAAAAATTCGCACACCATACGACCGCTATACGCTCATGCCGTCCAGCCAACCGGAAGCTGTCATACTGGGCATGCGCGGTGCGAATTTTCGTACGAAAATACGCAAAATACAGTCGTACGCTCGCACGAAATCGGCAAATTTCGTAGCTCTGGATCAGGCCCGAAGTTTCCAGTAGACCCAATCTGTTGGTTTTCCAGAGACAGAGTTAAAGGTATGAGGCAGTCCCAATGGTTTGAGGAGCGAACAGGAATTCCTGGGTTGACCTCCTCGGAATCATTCAGGAGCGGGATTTGGCGCACTGTAAACGAGTGTGACCAGGTTCACCGCAATAAAGACAAAGGTTTTCCTTGATTCTGCGCTATCTCTCTTGAGGAGTAATATGACATAGACCGCGGCTCTCACAGACGCTGGCCACATCACATAACAGATGTCCACTGTACAGGGGAGAGCTGTGGGACGTGCCTCCCCATTTAGTTATCTAGGGGCGCGCCCTGTGCGATCGCACGGCTCGTCCGCCCCTAAAAACGGCCCTGTCTCCGTAGCTGTCACCCGGGTCTGCGAAAATGAATGGGCGAGTATGCAGATCAGCACACTCACCCATTCATAAAAAAAAAATTCTAAAATGGCCCCCACACACACCCACCGGTTGCAGTCTCCGGTCCAATGGCCCCATATTCAAAATAGAGACAGCCGAAAAGTAACTTTTGTCTGTCTCTATTATGCAAAGCGGGCCATTGGACCGGAGTCTGCAACCGGTGTGTGTGTGTGTGTTTGTGTGTGTGTGTGTGTATGAAATGGCACACTCAGAAGAGTAAGCTACTCTTACAGTGTGTTATTGGTCCAGCTAGGTCAGTGACTAGCCTAAGCCCAACAGCCATCATTAGGGAATTTAGGCCACTGGTTAGTTAAAACAGAGCTAGAGCGCTGGACTACCCTATGTCCACTGTTTTAAGCCACCAGTCCATGCCATCTTGCTGCTTCGTGTGCAGGGGGTGTAGGTGCCATGGATCCCCCTCTCTTCAGGACCATCTAGCAAATCCCCCTTCACCCATGGTAGTTACACTGCTAGATGGAAAAATAGCAGCCTCTAGATGAGTGATGTTATGAACGTCATAGGGTATTATCACTGCAGCCCCGATTGTTGTCATGTACTGGGATGCTTTGATGTTATTGGCTGCTAAGCAACCAGGACGCTGGAGTATGTCTCACTGCTTGGCGTGAAATTACTAGGGGAGATTTCCTCAGCTTTCTCCCCTCCGTGTGAGATCCAGTCCTGTTTCTGCATCTGCCCCTCCTCCAGCATTGATTAGCTGTCAGTTGTATTTATTCCCCGAGCCATAGTGCCGGTTATATTGTCCAGGTTATGCTCTTGTCCTGTTATTTGTGTCTGCTCTTACCTTGCTTCCCAGTCTCGGCTTCATTGTTACTGTGGTATTTTGGCTGTGTCTATTACCATCTGGCGTTAGTGTTGTATATGTGCTGTGTTTATTACCATCTGGCATTAGTATTGTGTATCTGTTGTGCTTATTACCATCCGGCATTAGCATTGTGTATCTGCTGTGCTTATTACCCTCCAGCATTAGTATTGTGTATCTGCTGTGCTTATTACCATCCAGCATTAGTATTGTGTATCTGCTGTGCTTATTACCCTCCAGCATTAGTATTGTGTATCTGCTGTGCTTATTACCATCCGGCATTAGTATTGTGTATCTGGTGTGCTTATTACCCTCTGGCATTAGCATTGTGTATCTGTTGTGCTTATTACCATCTGGCATTAGCATTGTGTATCTGCTGTGCTTATAACCATCCGGCATTAGCATTGTGTATCTGTTGTGCTTATTACCATCCGGCATTAGCATTGTGTATCTGCTGTGTCTATTACCATCTGACATTAGCTTTATACCTCTGCTGTGTTTATTACCTTCTGGCATTAGCTTTTGTGGCCTTACTAGTCCTAAGTTGTCTGACATAGCTGTTACCCATTAGGTATCCAGGTATTCCGCTGTGCAGTCCTGTCTTCCTTATACTTACCTCTTGTCTCAGTCATTGGTAGTATGTTGGTGGGTACTGTCTCAGCCTCTCTCTTTACTTACCATTTGAGGGTATACCTCTGGTCTGCTACTGGTTCCAGCATACCTGCTATATCTGGGGAAATACCACTTGGTAAGTAAGTTGCGTAAGTCCCCTGTGTTGAAACATCTGCGCATGCGAGCGCCAGTGGTTCCATTAGCGTAAGTACTAATGGACGTAGCTAAGTTATGTACGTCAGTACTTATGCAGAATGGGTTAAGCCTTCATTTATGATGGCTGTATCTCTGCCATACAGGCGGAGATAGCCATGGAAATGAGGGGTCCGGAAAGCCCCGTATGGTCACAGACCTAGTCATAAGAGTTAAGGTAGGAATCTGGACACGTAAGTGTCCAGATTTACTACCAACAGTTGGGAATGCAGGGGGCATAACCTCCCCACTACAGATGCATTACTATGGACCCCCGCATGTAAAACGTTCGGGGGTCAGCATCTGGTCCTAAATATGTAATTGTATCCAGTACATAAAAGGGGAAAATCATACTCTTGTCCTCTATATGTATCACAAGTTCAATATAACATCAGACAAATTGCAGCAACATGGTACCCTGTCAGATCCCTAGTACCCGGAAAACCGAATAGTAAAATAAAAAAGCCCCCTCACGGTAGCGCTTCACTCCCAAAGGAGCACCTGCCTATCCCTGATAAAATATATTGGCTTAGCGGCAGAGAAAGTGGTGGATTAGAGCTGGGAGATTAATAAGAGGGAGCCTGCTCTCACCTGGAACTGCCACTCCAGATGAGCTACTAGGGATATGTCCGGGTACATGATTTTAGCGTTTTTTAGCAATAAAAAAAAATACAGATCCAAAACCAAAACATTTGAAGGTTATTAGGGCAAAACCAGAACCAAAACACGATGAAGATTTTGAACCAAAACCAGAACCAAAACACAGGGGTCGGTGCTCATTTCTAGTTTTTAATGAACTTCCTTAAAACAGATTCATGAAAATTACAGTATTTTTGACTAAAGGAACTTTAATTATAAACACAAAATGGAAGTTGCTCAATCAGTTTATAGGTAAATGCAAATAGGTGCATGAAAGACCAGGGGTTAAATCTGCTAGCAAGAGAAACACAGGAAGGAAATGCCCCGGAAACACTGCAATTAACCAGTAACAGACTATACCATTCTATCTGTAAAATAAAACGCAGAAACGTCTATTACACATATTTGAAAATATATGCTAAGCCTCCAGCCACCGTCACTTTAATTATAAAGACAGGTACTGTAAAACAGAAGTTTTACTAAGCATCAATTTAGATGATTGCTATATTTCTAATCTATGATTACTTATTGGTAAGAACAAAAGAACAGTGATGTTGCTCTAAAGCTGCCAGGGATAACATGCAATGTATATTAAATGAAAAAAGAATACGTTAAAGGATCTTTTTAATTTAATGATTGGAGTTTTCAATTGCAATTAATTGTGATTAGTGTGGATATCTAGCGTTTACCATTCTTTTTTCTTTTTATTATTGTATCAGTGTAAGCGGGGGCAGACCCTGATAAATGGTAAATGCACTCTGATTCAAGTTCACATCAAATAAGTATATAATTAAAGATTGTTCTCACTTTTATCAATAAGATGATTTTTTTTTCTTTTTTTAACTGAATTACGTTAAAAAATGACTACACATGCGCAGTAGTAAAAATCGCTAAACACCGGACGTATATGTTATACGTCCGGTACTCTGAATACGGGTCTAAGAGAGGAAAGTTACACCTGAGCAAAACCATTTTTATTTTAAGAAGAGTCAAATTAATTTGATTAATTACCCTAACCTTACCCAACTCTCCTATGCGCAGCCTGACACTAAGACTCTCTCCTTCCAGAACCCTAACCCTAAGTCTCCCCTTCCATTACTCTAACCCTTTCCCTCCCTTCCCCACAGCCTAACCATAAAAGTCACCTCTCCTTATGATGCAGAGAGTATCTGCAGGTGTGATGGGTCTCCAAAAAAGGAATGGGTTAGTATGCCGATCGGCATTCTTATCTATTCTGAAAAAAAAAAATAAGAAAATGGCTGTCTTGAGTTTTCGGCTGTCTCTACTTCTAAAAGAATCATTTTGAGGTGGCGACTCGCACTGTTACAATGTATACCATGCAAGGTCCCTATTTTATTTTTCGCTTGACTTGTAAATAGCTGCTCTGCACATCCATTTCTATATTTTGTACACAACTAACGTCAACTTAGATTATTTTATTTCATTCCACATCATTTCCTGAAACTACATAATGGGATTTTATGATATGTACATTTGTCACTACATCCTGGTAATAATTATATTTATCTACTTACTGACATGTCCTTTTTTTATCAATGTAACAGGTATACATTTATTTTTGTCACAATGTATTATCTCCCGCTATATTTCACCTCAAGAAAACATGTAATGTTTTACCATCCTTCAATGCGGCATTCAATCTTTCAAAACATAACAGAATCAGAGAGGAACTATATATCCCCCACTGGTATTCTTTATAATGATGATAAATGCACTGATGTTAGCAAATGTAATCTCAGTCACTCTGGTTATTTCTTTTTAAAGTTTTTCTTGCCTCTGATACAACCTTTTCCACAACATTTATGAATCCAGGGACTGTTCTTAATAAAATAGTTCTCCTCACAATTAATTTAATGTAGGATTTTAAGAACTCATTATCAACACCTGCAGGCATCAAGTTAATAGTTTGTCTTATTGGTTTTAAATTAGCCACAGCATATTAAAATATTGAGCAGTAAATTAATTTTCTGAAATCAGACTTCTCATTTTCCATACAAGGGAAAAGCATAATCAGGCAGCCTGTCCCAAATTGGATTCCTTGCTCTGTATATAACAATAGGCATTACTTGCACCTGAATATTAATTAATGGATAAGGCTGAGAATCATTGTTCAAAACACAATAATATATACTTACCTTAATGATCATCAGTTATACATTCTGGACCTAAATAACAGTTAAGCATAAAAGATTCACCCAAAATACGTACACAATTAGCAAGGCATTATAAGCTATGCGTTTTTTTAAAGGCTGTCCACCATCCATTACATTTGCACCAAGGTTAGACAGTTGCAAAACGATACACTTAAATGTGCTGAAATTATGTATTTTTTAAATGAATGAATATTGGGCCAGATCCAGAGCTATGTCCGCTAGCGTATTTACACTAGCCGGAGACCTAAGAACACTGTTTTGTATGTACTGCGCATGCGCGCTGCAGCTGTTACGCCATGTCACTCTGAACGTACGTACCAGCCCAGTATCAAGAGAATAACTACGCACGAAGGGGCGTGCCAACCATACGACACCCGTAATTATGCTTCGGAGGCGGGGTGAGGCATTTAAATCGTATAGTATGGGCGTGCTTAGGCGTGTAAGTACGTGCAGCCATGATGTTCAACATAGTTACGCTTTGAAAAGTTAAGGTAGGGTTTGGAAAGCGTAAAACGGCCAAAGTACGTACAAGCGAAGGGAGTGCTTAGGGGAGTGCATAGTAATTACGATAGCGTAAATACGCTACACATTGAAATGTAAAGGGAACGTAGGTCTGGATCTGGCCCATTGCATACAAATTGCCCACTCACACACACTCTCAGAAAACCGTATACAACCCTTTGAAAGGAACATGGTGAATGGCTACATTGCGTACAAATTTGTGTACATATGTTTTTTTTATCCAGCACTGTGCTAACTACCATCTGCATCCACTGCTTGCACACTTCTCTACATGCGGCCTTCTGCCTTCCCATTTACTAAGCTGCTATTGGTTAGGCCAAAAGTCTTCTAGTATAGGGAATGTAGTGTGCAGGATGTTTACCTATGGCTTAATTTGCTTGGTAAATTCTAATAGTAAGTATTGCCTTTAAATGAACTGCTGTCAGCAGCAACCTGCATATCCACTGTGTAACACAAATACTCACTTTGGGCCTGATCTTTAATTAAGAATGTAAAGGGAATGTGCAAGCCACTTGGGTAAGTACTCCTAAAACGTTACTTTTGCACATGTGCACAGCGGACGTCACATTACGGATCCCCCTGGTTACAGAACTCCCATATGCTTGGAGATTTTTTAGGGGCACACTGCATTTCTGCATGCCTAATCCTCACAAGAGAGACAGGCATGTTAATGAAATGCCATGGACAGCGGTAAGCAGTTCCGTACAGATCTGTGGGAAGTTAAGGTAAGGTTCTAGACATGTAAGTGTCCAGAACTGCACGGCAGAGAGGGGAGTGACAGCGGAGTGCACAGAGGTATGGATCAGGCCCTTTACTCTTAAAACACTTGTACAATCTTGAGATTAAGAAATCCTGGCGTGCTCCAAAGCACTTCAGAAAACAAGGATCTGTCCAGAGACCATCCACTCAACAAAATGACGAGGGAGTGAGGCTGATTAAGTGTAATTCCAGTATATTAACTGATTCCTGTAAATTTCTTAATGATGTTGCCCCAGAGCCATAGCTAGAAATTTTAGCGCCAGGGGCAAAAAGGATCAATGGTGCCCCCTGGCCCTAAATTCCAAGCCAATTTAACCATGAATGGTGCCCCCTTAGGACTTGCACCCTGGGCGGCCGCCCCTATCGCACACCCTTAGTTAGGGCCCGGTGTTGCACTGCTCCAACATAAAAGCACCAAGATCTCCAGGAGCAGAGACAAGAAGAGTTGCTATGTCTGATTTAATACATAACTTTTTAAATAAAGTAACTTGATCTATAATTCTATATGACACTAAACATCTCTTTGCAAAGTATTTCAAGAATAAATTACATATTTTGACTAAGCCATAAATGGATTAAGTTTTCCAGCAAAACTAAAAGCAGGAGAAAAACTAAATCCCATTTTACCTATAAAGAACTGTGCTTTACAAAAGTCTGTTTTCACAACCTGACAGCTCTCTGAAGCATGTATACCTAGAGCCTTGTTTAGGCAATCTTCATGATCACTTTGGAAGCTTTAAAACCTTAGATAATAAAAATGAAAAATGACTTGTATCTGCGTGCCATGTCTTCCATTCCTTGGTTTCTTTTTCATTAAATTGTACTGTAGATCGACATCTGTCTTATCAAGGGGAAGGACATATATCATTGAATTTATGTCAGAAGGGAACAGGACAAGAAAGAACATCAATTAGATAATGATAACTTCACACTGATATACTAGCTCTTTTTAGAATACTTTAAATTCTAGTTAGAAGACAGCTTGGGAAAAATTCAACTTTCCATCTATTTACATAAGTTTCAGGTCAATGGCTATCCGTCTTGTAATGGCAGATGAGAGCTAAGCCTCATTCAATCCTGTTAAATGCAGTGATAGCTTCTCAGCACTGCTGAAAATCCACTCACTCTTTGATGAATTGCTTGAATCAAGACAGAAAAAGATATGGTTTATCTATAAACTAAAACATTATTTGTTGGAACGAACAGATTATCAGAGCAAAGTGCATCCTGCATCATATGTATGGTCCTAGTCTTGCAAACTGATAACTCTCATTGGTTTTCTGGGTAAAATTATTATTAATATTGATGGGAATTTTCATTGGGTCTGGTATGAAATGTGGACAGTCAAAATGCCGACAGGTCTAATTGTAGACATTTAGTATTATGTTAGTATTTGTTTATAACATCTGTAAACTTCATGTAATACAGACGGCTTGTAAAAAATTTCTGTAATGTAATACTATATATGTAACATATATAAAAAATGCTAACATAATACTCAACTGTCTACAATTTAACCTGCTGACATTTGACTGTCGACATAACAGCCGGTAAGGCTTTAATTTTATGTACTTTATCAGAACACCTTGGGTCTGATTCAGTTAGCATCGCACCCATGTATTTTGTGGTGCGATGCTAATTGTGCAAATTTTTCTGATTTTTATACCCACTCTGGGTGGGAAATAATGTTTTTTCTCTCTATCTAGCAAAAGCTCAAAATAACAGACTATATCACACATGTGCAAAAGAGTCCTCCAGGCTGTTCCAGAATAAAAACAGACCAGTCAGATGCTTAACAGAGCATCTAGGAGGCTACTGTTCCAGAACCATTGTCTCTCACTGCCAGCTAGGCAGAGGATTGCACAGTGCTGTCAGCTGCTGGCAAGTTGTTTATATACAATGCTCAGCATTTCTGAAGTTGAAGGTTTAGCACTATTGCTGTTTCTGGCTGGAAGTGAGAAGCAACAACTCTTGTTGCAGCTTTAAATCATTAATCAAGTCAATCAATGAAACATGCCAAACCTCTCCCCCCCATAGGTGTCTAGCTCTACAACAGTGTTTTTGTTATCTTCCTCCAGATCTCCTGCACTGGTCCAGGGCTGGTGTTAAGGAAGAGAGATAGACCTAGGTGAATGTCATTCAATAAAACCCCTGTACACACTTTTTTATGATTTTTGCAAAGTGTAAGGTATTGCCTGTGCATGTCAGGAATTTCTAATATATTGTTCAGATTTTACAAGTTTATTAATTGCTATATTTCAAAGATTTTTCTGTACTTTTTGTTGAAGGTGTTTTGTTTTTTTAAATAAAGTTCTAAAATTAAACATTATATATAATTAAAAAGCATATATATACATATTAAAATATTCTGGTATAGTTCCAATAAATTGTTTTATTAGGACCACCAAAACAGAGAAGCCTTGTAAGTGGCTGGTGGCTTATCATATATCTGCAGATGTGTGTAACAAATTCTCTGACTTTTAATTTAAAGATAGAATGTTACAGTTTGTTACTGCTTGTGCTGAGGTTTCATTTCTGTATTTGTGTAACTTCATTATATCTTGCAGCACCTGCTCTATATTAACTTAAAAATTGATTTGAGCAACCTCCATTTTGCATGAATTTGTAGTTCTAGGTTTTCAATTGACAGACATTTAAGAAAACAACTTTACTAAGTGATAAATGGTGCTCTTCTAAAATCATTATTCTCGATAAAATACTGAATATTGCTTGCTGAGGTGATTGTAAACACAGGATACGAAAGAAAGAAAGAAAGAAAGAAAGAAAGAAAGAAAGAAAGAAAGAGAAAGAAAGAAAGAAAGAAAGAAAGAAAGAAAGAAAGAAAGAAAGAAAGAAAGAAAGAAAGAGAAATACTAATAGTAATTAATCATTTTATTTATTTGTATTGTTTAATTTATTATATAAAATAAATCCAATTTAGAATTAAATCGTAATTTCCTATCTGAATTCAGTGTTGTAGTTCAGTTAGTAAATTTCATAATATTGATATTATGCTTGGATAGATATAAGGACATTTAAAATCTTACACTGTATGAAGAGTCAAATAGGGTCTGGGGTCTATTGACAATATGGAGGAGACTGGATAGATCAAGTAACACGTATCTGCTATCTCATCCAATGTAAGGTAAGAGAAAAAGATTAGAAACAGATGCACATTTAGAATTAGATTTTCTTTTGGCACAGAATACTAAATTATTTTGTGCCTTCTGAAATTTATAGCATCTAGCAACCATCTTCATGGAAAAAATCTGCTTGTCTTTATCATTATATTTTAAGCAATTTTTACATAAACAGGTGTGACCCCAAAACACAAAGACTAAGCAAGACACATTCATTATCTTGAAAGATGTGCTATGTCCCTGTTCTGACAGATTAAATAATACTAATTAATTAAGCAAGTCTGTAGAGATTTATTAAATGTTTTCATAACAGAGACAACATATTTATTTTTAGACTTTTGCATGTAACCTAAGGTACACAACCTTCAACAAAGATGCTTCCCTGCCATTCACAGACCTATTCTCTGCATGCAAATCACTATGGCCTTTCCCTCCAACTAATGTCATGGCTTTCAATTAAATATTAAATAAATTAAAACATTTTTATTGTGAATAAATAACTGGATCTTACACTGAGTACTAGGCAGAAATAAATCTTATTTTGCAGAGTTAGAATGCAAAATGGGGGTCCATAAGTTAAAGTAATAAAGTATAAGGTACACCACATTCGGACTGAGAGCATCTGGAGAGCCATAGGTTACGTCATTTCCAGGGACGGATTATCAAATGTCACATTATTAAGTGAGATAGTAGCCTTGTTGCAAAGTCTGCATCTAAGCCTAAGGGTGCCAGCAGTAGGAAGTTATAACCCCACAACCAGATCCTAACAGTGGGGCAGACTGGGTGACTGTAGAATAGACAAACTGCAGTGGCCTATTTCAGTGCTAAAACAGCATGGGCAACTATTCTGACCAAATGTGAAAAAGTGGCCTGTGCAGGGGGTCATGGAATTCTAGTTAGACTGCATATAAATCACATAGAAGGAAGCAGAGACACACACATACAGGAGACCTGTTGACACCTTTGCCTGCATCTAGTGAAATTCCATGTACATAACTTTACTGTATTACTAAACCTGCCTGTGATAACCAAAGGTCCTACAGTGTGAGGTTTACAAGCCTTTGTTTGTTATATAATCTAAATGGTCAGTTGTTTTGCTGTATAAAACCCCTTTCACATCACCACCAAATACCCAACTTTTTAGACAAAAACCCAGGTCTCTGTAAAAACCCGGGTATGTGGTGGTGACCTCACTTCCTCAACCACCCGAGTGTAATGACCCAGGATTCAGACCCGGGAAAAAAGAAGGGCTTTTCCCGGGTCGCACATGGGTAGGATAGTAATGTGAAAGGACTCGAGTTGTTTTTCAACCTGGGTTTTTCACATTGCCTCCCGATTGGCTAGATTAGTTTGCTATTGCAGCACATGTAACCAAGGAAGCAGAGTGCTGTCTAAAGCTCACAGTGCCCTGATTCCGCTGTCTGTAGTGAGGCTGTGGACCAGGTGGGAACTTAAGTCCCCATTCTGGTCGGCCGTCCGCAGGCGGCGTAGAAGCGGCTTTAAAACTGCTGATGGGGGCAAGGCCTGGGGGTCATATGGCACCCTGCCCCCGGTCCATCTGCCATTACTAATAATTCTTACATTTCTTTTTTAGAACTGAAAAGTTCAATGTTATGCGTCCATACTAAAGTGTGCCATATGTAGTATGTAGCAAATTAACAGAAAAAATATGATCAGATTCATTGCTATTCGGAGAATTTCTTGTAATTTGATTAATATGTCATACATGACACAAAAAACAAAGCCACTAACAGTATTTTGAGTGTTATATTTTAATTCCTTGGCATTTCCTAAGTTGATGACTAGATTAGGAAAACTAATTATAAAGTGATAAGTATACAGTAAATAAGCATGTGAGCATCATGTAATTTACTGTCATTGCTTAACTCAGAAAAAGATAACTGAGGGTTAAAGCATTTTTGTCCCGAAGGCAGTTTAACCCTGGGTTGGGAAAAGCATAGGCCTAATTGGGTTGTTTAATTGTTTTAATGTTATGACAAGGGGGTCCAATGGTAGCAGAGGGGTGGTTCTGTCAGGGGAAGTTTTATAAGCCCTAACCACTTTCCTTCATTTCCTGTTTGCCCACAGGCCCTTCACCCACCCTCCTTCCCAATTGTTCAGGCCTGCATAAGGGGTTTTTTTTACTCATACTGGTGTTTAGCCCGGGTATAGCGGGAAGGCAGTGTTTAGCTACTTTATTAGTCTGGGGGTCAGGTTTTACCCAGCCCACACTGGGATTTCGTTTGATGGGCGGGCCCGGGTCTAGTTAATTAATTGGGAGCACCTCGTCAAATTTCATAGGCTGTGGCGTGGCGTTCTATGCAAATGGGGTGGTAGATGCCCCCCCATTTTGGTTTAACAGGATGCCAGCGCTTGGTGAGTGGTTACTGCCCCACCTGAATTAACTGCTAGCTATTGGTATAGCTAAAGTCATCACTAGCTCCCACACTGCCTTCTTCCATCACCATCCCGGTGGAATTTTTGGTATTGCATTGTTATTGTTTGTCTTTACTATTGTTTATTGTTGACTGGTTTTGTTTTAACTATTGTAACAATAAACATGGGGCTCTGCAAGCCCCTTTTTATGCAACCTGGTGTGATCTATTTCTCGAAGGGGGCCATGGTAAGTGGGGAATGTCTTAACTGTGTTTTCAACCCTAAGGCGTTTAGTAATACAGGACCTGATTCACACTTAAGAAAGTTCTAAAAATAAGAACTTAAAGTTACGCCTGGGCAATATCATGTTGTTTTTGGGGGGAGTCAAGTTAATAGCATTCTTTGCATGCTGGAATACATCTTCGAATAGCTTGCTGCACATAGATACTGACCAGCTTTAGTATTACACTGTTATTTAGACATGGTCTGGAAATTATCACCTCTCAATACTAGTGCTGTTTGCAACAGATGAAATATGACTCCCCTGCAATCACCATGCCCAGGAGTGACTTTAAGTTCCTGGGCTAAACCATGTTGATTGCAGGGGGAGTCATATTTCATCTGTTGCAAACAGTACTAGTGTTGAGAGGTGATATTTCCCAGCCCAAGTCTAAATAACAGTGTAATAGTAAAGCTGGTCAGTATCTGTTTTCAGTAAGCTATTCAAAGATGTATTCCTGCATGCAAAGAATACAATGAAATTGACTCCCCCTGAAAACAACATGGTTTTGCTCAGGAGTAACTTTAGGTTCTTATTTTTAGAACTTTCTTAAGTGTGAATCAGGTCCACAGTGTGTATGTCTGCACATACAGTAAAATACATTAGGTAACTAGCCTAGAATGATTAATAAAGTTGTATAGAGATGAAAAACACACATGGGACTGTGAATATGATAAAAAAAAAAAGTTATTTCTTGTTAGCTGGAACAGGAAAGAGTTTCAAAGATAGGAAGGTGATCTATGTGTAAGGGTTTACAGCCTTAGAGGTAAAAAAGTTTATTGTGAGCAAATTGTATAGATTACTATATCCTGATTTTACCATGGTAAGGCATAATAAGTAATCTTTTTTCTCTGTGGTTAAAGAGATTTCCAGTCAAGCCCAGCACTTACCTGTGAGGTCCACAAAGGTACCTCCTAACCTTTATATGGGGATAGAATTTGATGGCAGATAAGAGTCACTTGGCCCATCCGGTCTGCAAATTAATTTTACATAAATAGACCCAATCTGATCCTCAGTTTTGTTTCATATTTACAATATTCTTGTATTTATTCAAGTATGTTTAATGTGCTAAACTGTGATAGTCAATGATCTATAGATCATTAAAATCGGATGTGTGAATCCTTCCATTTAAATATCCATTAAAAACGTACTAAAAATAAAGCATGAATTCATTTTTGTACAAAATCCACAAAATGTGCAATTCGAAAAAAAAAATCTATGTACCAAATTGTATCTTATAATAAGTTTTGAGGCACAAATGTAACTCTTTGCATCTGTAGATATTTGTGTAGTTCTATACTATGTATATTCTAACTTAGTATTCTCTTTGCAGGCTTATCACTGATTAAAAAGTAAACTGGGTTATAGAAAAGTCCTAGATCATACGTGACAGCAGATAAACCATTCATGGTATTGGTACAGGAAGGATTTTAATAACACCTATGGTTTAGTACACTTGGATATAATGGATTATGGGTTGTTGATCTGTCAATTCCTGAGAAAGTTATAAAATTTCCTATGACTTTTCTAGAAATATATACAAAATATAAATTGTGTAGCTAATGTACATAACAATGACAATATTATATATAGAAGGAATATTCTCAGCAATAAAGGAACATTTTTGCAGATCCTCAGACCTTATTCTTAAGCAATAGGATGTTCAGGTGATGGATGCGTTTGGATCGGCATTCACAGGTCTGCAATGCAAAAACATGTGTGTGATTGCAACGTTGACCATTCCCCTCACAATTGGGCCTGATCCAGACCTACGCCGATGCGCTGTGCTTACTAAAGCACAGCGTATCAGCGTTTACTTACCCTAACACTCCCCCTGTGCGGGCATATGGCCCCTTCCTTACGCCGGCTGAAGGCTACCCTAACTTCAGCCGGCGTAAGGAAGG
>WWET01001912.1:102271-118255 GCA_011038615.1 Limnodynastes dumerilii | reverse complement strand
GCCGATCTTATGCTTACGCCCGCCGTCCTAGTGACGGCGGGCGTTACTCTGGATCAGGCCCAATGACAGATCTTCAATACCAAGAGTCAGGGCTGCCAAGAGGAATTTTTACACCCTGTTACAGCAACTCTTGGGGATCCCTATAGTTGACTACCATAGACACTTGTGCACCCTCAAGGGGATGAGGGATGTTGAAACCATTGGGAATATGGCTGTGAATCCTCAGGGGTGTTACTAGCATGTGAAAAGTGCTAACCCCCCTCCCCCCTACATTCTCTGTACCTCTCTCATACACACACACAATGCACCCTATAATATATTCTTCCTGCCTCTATCTCGCACACAGTGAAACCCATAATACATTCTCCCTGCCTTTATCACACACACAGTGCACCCCATAATACATTCTTCCTACCTCTCATGCACACAGTGCACCACATAATTCATGCTGTCTACCTCTCACTTACATACCATGCACCCCATAATACATTCTCCCTACCCCCAAATCAACACCCCTTAAACCCATTCCCCCCCAAGTGAGCCCCACTGTGGTCACAGGACTACCTTTACATTTCCAACTGCTATAAACATAAGGTGGCAACAGGGCAGAACACTTGATCAGTAAGCACCACAATTATATTGTGCATTGTAAGAAGAAGACCCATGATTTGGGTGATTACAACCCACACCCTTTTTTGGAAGATGTTGGAATTGTCATATCACTTAAGTCTGAATAGGATGGGGTGGGGTGTGCTCTGATTGGATCCTATGGATGTGTCGGCATGCACAGAACGCAAAAACATCTGTAATCTGATACGAATGCTCAGAAACAAGGGAACAATATATTAAATAATTAGAGCTAGCCCATCACAAGATTCTTTGTGTTCCACCTTGATCACATGTAAAAAATAAATCTACTTGATTTATGGGCCAGGACCAGAGTTTTATCAAGTGCTCAGATCCCTGACCGAAACACTCAGAAGGATTGCTTAGTGATGAGCTGTACAATAAAATCATCCATGCGTTTGCATTCTAACTGCTGGTATGGACTAAGACAATAAATGCTCTGAATAAAGATTGACAGAGCCATAAAGTAGTTCTAAGTAGCCACTGTAACAAAATACTTACAAATCGCTGGATTTAAAGTCACAGGGCCTGATCCAGACCTACGCATGAGAACGGAGCGTATTACCGCTGCAGCGTAAAAACTTTCACTCCCACGACACCCCCCTTACCTTCCTTTCATTACGCCCGCCGAACCCTACCCTAACTTTTCCATGTGTTCGTACGTATTTTCGTAGCAACGCGCTGTTCGTAGCGGCCTAAGCACGCCCATACTGTACAATTTAAATGGCTCCCCCCGCCTACATTACTTAACTCCAGCGTCCATGCTAACTTCGTACTATAAACACGCCCAGTCGTCGAAAAATACGCAAACAATACGGACGCCCGAATTGACACTACGAAAAGGTCTCTGGTACGACCAGAAGTTGTCACTATGCACATGCGCAGTGCGTTTTTTATGGCAATTATATGCTTACGATCAGAGTTAGAACGCCTGCGAGCGTAGGTCTGGATCAGGCCCATAGAAACTAGATCCATACTGCTTTCTGCTCTTTGCGACTGTGCAGACTTCATAAACCCTTCCAACAGCAGAATGGAACAAGGTGCGACGCATACAGCCTGACTCATTTTCATGTTGGGACGGAGTGAAAAGCTCAAGGTAGGATCCTGGTATATTAGGCCCATAAAGGAGCAGTACAGGAGCATTGGGCCTGATCCAGACCTACGCCGATGCGCTGTGCTTACTAAAGCACAGCGTATCGGCGTTCACTTACCCTGACACTCCCCCTGTGCGGGCGTATGCCCCCTTCCTTTCGCCGGCTGAAGGCTACCCTAACTTCAGCCGATGTAAGGGAGTGTAAATACGCTGGGATGGCGGTGTTAGTACGATAACGCCGCTCTCCCAACCTCATTACCCTCCCTCCCCCCCGCCTCCCTGCACTAACCTCGGCGTAGTAACGCTGGGGGACGTCCCCTCCAGCGTCCCTATGGCGCTGCTATGGACACCCGATTCACGATCGGGCGTTGCCGTAGCGACGCTGGGCAACATCTGCCCGGCGCATGCGCAGATCGGCTTTTTTTTAGCGACAGCGGGCGTAGGTCTGGATCAGGCCCATTGAGCATGGTAGAAGCGGAGATTTGGATCTGCTCCTTAGTAACAGTCATTTTGGGTCTGTTCCAGAAATCTTTTTTGTATGCACGCAGATCCCAGATGAAATGATATGGAGTGTTTCTCTAACATTATCCAGACTTATGTAAATGAGATTTCTAACCTGACAGCCAGGGTCAACGCAAATGTCAGGAAATTTACTGAAATTTGGAAGTCAGGGGACCGGATGCACAGAAACGTGTGTAATAAGTACGCAAATATACGCACCTACATGGCAAGGCAACACCCATGACACTCCCCTCCCTCAGACGGATATTTGGTGTCTTACACTTCCATAGGGCACCCTTAGCGCTACGGGCGTATTTACGTGCCTAAGTTGCATACGTACATGCGTACTCTACTAACTGCACCCTCAAAAGGCCATTTAAATGCCTCCCCCCACCCACTTTCACGTAACTTCGCACGTACAGAAGACAACAACACCTCTCTGTACGTATGTCACAAAGCGCGATTCAGAAATCCCTGCCTAATGGACTTCCTTGCCTAAATCCTAAGTAACTTGCATAAAAAAAGTCACTACACATGCGCAGTTACTCCGATCCTAAAAATACGCACGGAAAAAGTAGCAAAATCGTATCTGTGAATCCTGCCCCGGATGGCTACTCAGAGAAAGGGAACACCTATACCGTAAAATGACTAAGAGGAAATGCCCAATTGTGAACACAAGTCAGCTCTTCGGTCAGAAGGGTCATTCCTCTGGATGGCTTGGAATGCATTCCTATTGGTTAGTGGGGATGGAAAAAAATAGGATTAAAACCAATGGCAGTTGTGAAAAAATTTAATTAAATTACTTTAAACCAGGGCTTGACAAATTTTCCCAAAATCTAGGGGCCAGGCCAAAAATCTAGGAGCCAGACCAATATCTGATTTTACTTACCGTACTTACCGCTGGCTCTGCTCGACGTCGGGCTCGGCACTGAGACTCCGCGCAGGGATGGCAGCTGCTGGATAGCAGTCAGCAGTCCTCTCTGCGCGGAAGGAAGAGAACGTCACTGTGACCGCCCAGCAGCTTGCGCACATACGCTGGCGGCACAGTGAGGACCGAGAGAGCGTGGGGACGGTTGGGAGCAGAGGCGTAACTACAAAAGGCTGGGCCCCATAGCAAATTTTTCAATGGGCCCCCCCCCCAAAAAAAAAGTCCCCAGCGGGCCGTCTTATTTGACGAAACTACCGCCGCACGGGGCCTGCAAACGTTGGGGGGCCCGGTAGGGTTATCACCTTTTCAAAAAGAAATTCCCAGACACAGCCCCCCCCCCTCCCCCCTCGGAAAAAAAAATTGGAAATGGCACATTTATTTTTTCTTTTTAAAAAAAATATATTTTTTTTATTTATTTTTTTCAGTCAGAATAAGTTAGGAGTTAGGATTAGGGTTAGGAGTTAGGGTTAGGAGTTAGGTATAGGAGTTAGGGTTAGGGATAGGAGTTAGGGTTAGGGTTCCCAGTATCCCTATCATGTCTGCCCAGCCATTATCATCATGTCTGCCCAGTAATCATTATCATCATATCTGCCCAGTAATCATTATCATCATGTCTGCCCAGTAATCATCATCATCATATCTGCCCAGTAAGCATTATCATCATGTCTGCCCAGTAATCATCATCATCATATCTGCCCAGTAAGCATTATCATCATGTCTGCCCAGTAATCATCATCATCATATCTGCCCAGTAAGCATTATCATCATGTCTGCCCAGTAATCATCATCATCATATCTGCCCAGTAAGCATTATCATCATGTCTGCCCAGTAATCATCATCATCATATCTGCCCAGTAAGCATTATCATCATGTCTGCCCAGTAATCATCATCATCATATCTGCCCAGTAAGCATTATCATCATGTCTGCCCAGTAATCATCATCATCATATCTGCCCAGTAAGCATTATCATCATGTCTGCCCAGTAATCATCATCATCATATCTGCCCAGTAAGCATTATCATCATGTCTGCCCAGTAATCATCATCATCATATCTGCCCAGTAAGCATTATCATCATGTCTGCCCAGTAATCATCATCATCATATCTGCCCAGTAAGCATTATCATCATGTCTGCCCAGTACTCATCATCATCATGTCTGCCCAGCTCTCAGCAGAACTTACCTTTGAAGTCTTCCTCCGGCTGCTGTCTTCGCCTCTGCGGCGCGTCCCGCCTCCCGCCGGCCCCATCTGCGGTCATGTGACATACTGTTAATACAGGGCTCCCATTGGAGCCCTGTATTAGCAGCTGTTCACGTGACCGCAGACGCGGTCTATGTCCGTGCAGAACCCTGCCGCCCGCCGCGCACAGCAAGTAAAGCGGCAGGGCTGTGAAAAAAAACCAAACATTTTTTTTTTTAATTTGTCCGGAGTCACTATTCCCGGACATTGTATAGTCCTGGAATGTGACTACTCCGGACACCGGTCTCAATTACCGGACAGCCCGGCAAAACCTGGTCGCCAGGCAGCAAAATCTAGTCGCCATGGCGACCTGGCGACCGGGATTTGTCGAGCCCTGCTTTAAACAGTGAAATTATAACTTTACATTTCTGTACAGTCTCTACTTCTGCTTGTAAATAAATATCACAAATATAATAACATGTGGGAAAACATCATAGCTCTTCTACAATGTCTACCTGCTTCCCGTAACACCCAACTCAGTTCTGTAATGTACTACTGCTTACCAGTGTCCACGTATCACTCTAGAGGCCAGAAAGAAGTACACATAAAAGGCCATGCATATTGAACAGGGTATCACAGAAGCATAGCAAGCACACATTAAAATTCTGCCCTGAAGAGTTTACAATATTTTATGTTGTATTTGAAATGTAAACTAAGCCGCTACTTTTTAAAGGTCTTACAACATCAAATGCAATGCACTGGATATTAAACCCTGGACAGAACAAGAACAGAGGTTTTCTTTTCCTTTTATGTTTTGTGTCTACAGTGAGAGGCTCCGAGACAAATTGCACATTAACATTTTCCCTGAAAATAGCAAAAAGAGAGTCTGCAAAGATGTAATTGTCATCTGCAGAAGACAAATGATGGCTATCCCTGGAGCAAAGCTTTAAATATAGTGTACATGCACATTCCAGTCACACTGTGCCATTGTTAACAAGTGTTTTTCCCCCAGCTCCACCACCAAGGTACAGAGGGAGACAACACTCATACATTTAAATTAGGATTCAGTCTGCATATATAAAATGCATTACAAGTCTTCCAAAGATAATCCTATATATGTAGACAGCAGTATCACACCGCTATCAAGAGAATTCATGTATGGAGAAAATATTAAGAGCCAACAAGCACAGCTGTATCCAGAAATCTGAGTATCAGGGGGAAACTAATTCACATAACTTGACTTAATAGTGCCCCTAATTGTTTTTATGTAGGATAATATTTTCATATAAATACTTCTAATTTTTTATATTAAATGAATGCATATGTAGTCATTAGATAAATGGAATAAATGTCTAATAGGGACTTAGGGCCTGATCCAGACTTACTAGCGATAGCAAATTTACGCGCATGGCATGTATAAGTCTAGCTGTGGGAACACACTGTGCATGTGCACGACAGATATTGCTCAGCGTAACTCTTATCGTATGTAACTCGTACATAACTCTATACAATAAGATGTGACATCCCTACACAAGCTGAATATACACATTGTGGGCTGAGGGAGGCATTTAAATTGTACAGTATGGGCGGGGTTAGGCATTTACATACGACAAGGCGATACCTACGACCAGAGATACGCAAGGAAAAGCTAAGGCAGGCTTCTGAACATGTAAGTCAGCTAACTTTTGTACATGACAGGGGAATGTCAGGGGGAGTATATTATTCTTAGAAGGTACTCTTGTGTGCATAAAATGATCTTAAGTCTGGATCGGGACCTTAATGTATAAATAAAATTGCAGCCTTTCCTGGAATTGTCAGATTACACAATGTAAAGTGAATCCTAATTAAGGGCCTGAATCACAAATAGTTTTGTAAGAGGACTTACACAAGTCTCTTGCATGAGTTCTCATGACAAGTAACTTCGGCACATGCAGATTTACTAAAGGCGAGTTTGTCCAAATCGCCAGTTTTTTTGTTTTTTTACTGTCGATTTTTAAATTGCTGATTTACTAAAGTGAATTTGCCATTAAACCATTAAATTGCAGTAGATGGTGTATTTTCAAAATCACCGTTGTTGAACTATCTCTAGTGATTTTTTGCATTCAGGAGATACAAATCTCAGATATACTAAGGGGAGAGATTGCAAATCGCTGGAGAATGAGTCTAAAATCGCCAGAGTTAATAGAGGTGGGTCTGAGGGGAGAGCTTATAGAAATAATTGGAAATTGGTCTGCAAATAAGGATAGTGCCTTTAAAAGTAAGGGCCAGATTCTCTACTTGCCATGGACATGGTTAAAAAACAAAAAACAGGTGGTAATTGAAGTATAATAAAAAGAAGATTATTCACTATCATATTTGTGCTCACGAACATTAGTCCAAAAACAATTACTCCTAAAGCAAAAAATAAAACATGCAATAAAATAAACATAACAAAAGAAACCATTAATGCTGGCACTTACAAAAAGAGAAATCCAAGCAGAATCAAGCCAAGAAACACCACTAATGACAAACAGGAAACCACCTGTGTTGTTTAAAGCCTGGGAGATGAACTCTGGCTATTTTTCAGCAAACTCCATCAATTTATGAAATCCAAAGCATTACACGTAAAACATAGAAATCGCATCCAAAAATATTTAAATCGCTGGAGTAAATCGATACATATCGCCGTAGTTTAAAAATCACCACTGCAACAACACACCTTAGTAAATTCAGGATATAAAATTATGAAAATCGCTGGACAGCTACGGTGATGTTGGGCGATTTAACCCGGTGATTTTAATTACACCTGTCCACAAGTGTCCAGAACTCCTTCTGAAACAGGAGAGTGACAGGGGCATGCATTTCCCCCCTTCCGTCCACAATATTTATCTCTAAACCTAGCACACATATCAATAACCACTATGTAAATTATGTAGCACTGCACAAAAACTCCTAATGTTAAAGCCAAAAAAGACCCTCTGGTAAGGAGGTGCAACGATATAAGGTGCCTCTTTTACTCAGGAAAGAGGTGCCCCACCCGTTCACCCGTATCTTCAGACTTTCTCAGCAGGGATCCAGAGCTTAAGAGTGGGAAGAGTAAGATACAGCCCGGCAGGGTGAAGAGTAGATTGTGAGGTCATTAGTTGAATTATAGTGAAAGATAAGAAACCTTCTAGATTAGTGGGATCCTCTTTAACTAAAGTATATCCTGTCTGCTGAATATGATCACAATCATTGTATATGAGAACATTCAATGTGAATGGTGCTGTTTAAAATCTCTCGTGTTATGATATTTATTAACAACAAAATGTTTTCAAATTCTCTATTGTGCAAAATATATTGAATCTCTGTTATGACGTTTACCTATAATCAATGTTCTCAATACTATAACTGTGTAATATATTAATACATTTTAATACATTTTAATCAAAAGAATTAAATAAATTGTTTTTAAATGAATTAGTTATTTTGTGGAGACATTGGGCTGGATCCAGACTCAAGTAAGTGCTTGAAATGAGTTACTCCTGGGATAAACCATGTTGATTGCAGGGGGGGTCAAGTTAATTGTATTCTTTGCATACAGGGATATATCTTTGAATTGCTTACTGCACACAGATACTGACCAGCGTTACTATCACACTGTTATTTAGACTTGGGATAGGAAACTTCACCTCTCAACTCTAATACTGTTTGCAACAGATGAAAATTGACTCCCCTGTAATCAACATGGTTTAGTCCAGGAGTAACTAATTTCAAGCACTTACTTAAGTCTGGATCCAGCCCATTGTGACAATATACATAGTTAAAGAAAAGAGAGCATGATTAAGAGGTTCTGTTTCTTGGCTCTATGTCTGTGTAGTTGCTAAATCCTCTTCTTTTTCCACATATTAATATTCCTGATCTGTGATGTAGTTTAAGTCTGGATGGGACGGGACCTCTGTCTGGTGTGTGTACAGTACAGTACAGTTGTTGGCCGACAACTGCTCTGAGCAGAGAAGCCGTTGGAGGGTGGCAGTTTGAAACACGTTCAGCACCATATGTATGAATGCTGAGTGCTGTGTATAAATACATTACTAGAAGCTCTCAGCTGAGCACTTTCTTATGCTGCCAGTCTCTGGCAGCTGGCTTAGAGTGCCTTGAGTGCAGGGTGGGTGGCTGCCACAGGACTCATTCCCTGCACCAATGGTAGTTATGCCTCTATAGGCATGTATGAATATACACTGTACTTGCCCTATATGGTCTGGGAAAGGTTTTAAGTGTGTTCTGTTATATTCTTATGAATATATTGACTTCTGCAGTGTCACCTTATGCAATTACCCTATTATTTTACATGGGTACTGTCTGTCTAAAATTCACTAACCAGAGAAAAGTTAAGCTCTTCTCTGCTTGTTCACCTACAGGAATGACATATCCAAACCTTATCATTGGGGACTTAAATATCATGTGCAGGGCAATATGGAGTAGGTGAAAATGATTAACTACCTGATCTAAATACAGTATAAAAGAGTTGGTACTGAAGAGGAATGTGACAGGAGTACAGGATAATCCATAGTAAGAGAAGTGTGCTATAGAGTAGAGTTGCACAGTTTTCACACCTGTGCTTTTTTATGTCAATTCTACTCAGATTCTAACAGGATTAACAAACCCAACCTCAGTGTATCCATCCAGTGCCAACAGGCAGCTGTTGTGTGCATGCACAGGTCAGACATTTCCTCTGGGCATTCAGTGAGCGATTGTCTTTCTGTGTATGCACACACCAGTGTTTGTGTTGCATATGTCCTGGATGGAGGGAGCTCAGGTTGCCTCATTATCTGGATACTTATTAATAAAAAAAACAGTATAGCCTTTGAGGCTTGTAACCACAGTGAATATCCTATGGTTATTACCTTATAATTGGCAACTGAATGTATATAGCAATTTTACTAACTTTCCTATTTTCCGTGATTGTTTTCCATTAGCTTAATAAAAAGAGATTTCAAATGTTTTTATTGGACAATTAAGCTACTATTGAGAAGCAGAACTCAGTGTTATACAAGTCAAGATATAACAAATAGAAAATATTGTAATGAAACACAAAAAAGTCCTTTGGCTATGCCTGGCTAAATATCTAGATTCAATGTGTCCTTATGTTTCACAAGCTGATTACCAGTTCTTATTATTATGGCTTCTGGGTGACTTTAAAAGCAAATGTTTTAGAAAGCTATTAACATACAGAGATGCCCCATGATTTGGATCACAAACACAGAATAATTGAAAATATACAGAAATAAAAAGGTTGTTATATAGCAAACAAATTCAATATAATTGTAGTTCTTTTTATGACAGAGATGTATACTTTAGGTACCATCTGTAATGGTAAATGTGCCAGTCTTGTTTCATAATAACATATTATAAGAGATGTATACATAGAGCATGAATTCAGTTAACTGTAAGGAGTAGGAATGTAACAAGAACTCACAAGACATATTTACTGTTTACATTCCCAGAAGAAAGAACCTGGATATTACCTGAGTGGGAGGAGCCATGTGAATCACATTGTAAGTCCCCACTCTGCAGAAAGGCATTGTTTAGTGCATTACTATCATGCAACACAACTCATTATTATGGACTCTTAGGTTTTTCTGACGATTAAAAATAACTAAAATAGTTGTAGAACTTTTTACGATTTACAGTAATTACACTATAATATATTGTATTTTTTCCCTTCCCCAAAATGAAAAAATAGATGCCGTAAAAGGTGCGGGGCTTAATGAAAAAATGTATGCAAATCTCGTAATTAACCCCTGCCCCTATTAATCACTACAGCAATTCCTAGTGTTCCAGGGGGTGGGGGTGGCTTGATGATGAAAATGTCTTCAAGTCCCGCCCATCCCTAATAACACAAAGGATTACTATAATGAGAACTAGGGGGCGGGACTTGCGAGAGATTTATCTGGTCTCCCAGGATACCGGGAGAACTGCCCAAATTTTGTCACCTGGATATTTTGGTCAAGAGCAAGTTTGAATCAAATGCATCCAGGGAAGGAAATTCTATATGACTATGTTTTGCATTTTAGTTTCATTTAGCAATTTAAAAAAAATATTATTGCAAGTTCTCCCAACATTCTGTTGCCATAGTGATAGGAATTGCTTGCATTTTAAACAGTAAAAGTAATTTTAGAAATGAATATACTTTATCATGTTCCCTATCTCTTAAAATCTTTAATGCCATATATATTTCTTATACAATAAAGGCAAAAGTAGAGAAAAAGTGGCTGATCAAGAGTTTTAGATTAAGGGGAAAACATATACAAGGGCAGACCTGAGCAAAACCATGATGTACTTTGAGGGAAGACAAATTTAAACTGTTGAGAGGTGAATTTTTCTTAGCTCAGCTTTAGGAAAGTGAATGATGCAGAGGCATGAAGGCAGATACACACCCAGCTGCTGCTTGCATTGACATCAGGCAATCTAGTTAAGGGGACTAGCCCACTGGGATACTATGGGGGGTGGGTCAGGTCTGGGTAGGATAAGTGGTTTGGCTTAGAGGTATAAAAGGTCCTTGGACAGGAAGCTCTGTCTCTTTTTCCTTGATATTCCCTCCTTCCATCACCTATTTAGTTGTCATTTACTAACATATGTATTTTCTTTTCAGACGGGGCATAGGTTGACGGTAACAGTGGAGGTGTCAGCAGTCAATTTAGTGCAAGGGTAAGGGGATAAGGTTTTTTAGGATAGACACACCCCTCAATTTGAGTTGAGGAAGCCATGCCAAGTCACAGGGTCCCTGTCTGCCACCTCGGTATAACCGTGGTGTGGACTGAGAAAGGGTGTAATGTCCTCATGGCGACCATTACCTTGGGGGCGCTGAGGACAGGGGCTACATGTCCTCCTATTTCATTGTTTGCATCAGCCGATTCCCCACCTGCTTTTGGTGCCACATGACTTTACACAAAATCAGTAGTACATCTAATAAAATTATGCCCCCTTATATATCCAACAAAGTTGGCAGTGTCTTTATTTCTGTAAGGGCAAATGATGTGAGTGACATAGGAAGTTTAAACTTACAGGCTAAACCTTAAGCTATGCTTGTTGCAAACAGTATTAGAGTTGAGAGGTGATGTTTCCTATCCCAAGTCTAAATAACAGTGTAATAGTAAAGCTGGTCAGTATCTGTGCGCAGTAAAGAATTCAAAGATATATCCCTGCATGCAAAGTATACAATTAACTTGATTCGCCCTGAAATAAAGATGGTTTTGCCCGGCTGTAACCTTCCTCTCTTAGGACCTGATTCACACTTAAGAATCTTCTTAAAATAAGAACTTACAGTCACGCCTGGGCTAAACCATGTTGATTGCAGGGGCGTCAAATTTCATCTGTTGCAAACAGTACTAGTGTTGAGAGGTGATATTTCCCAGCCCAAGTCTAAATAACAGTGTAATAGTAAATCTTGTCAGTATCTGTGTGCAGTAAGCAATTCAAAGATATATCCCTGCTTGCAAAGAATACAATTAAATTAATCCCCCCTGCAATCAACATGGTTTTGTCCAGGAGTGACCTTAAGTTCTTATTTTAAGAAGATTCTTAAGTGTGAATCAGGTCCTTAATTTCAAGCTCCTTCTTAAGTCTGGATCCAGCCCTAATGTCTCAGTAAAGGTGATGACAATGACAATGGACCTGATTCAGACTTAAAAAGAAGCTTGAAATTAAGGGTTTGATTCACACTTAAGAACAAGTTAGGGGCTGGATCCAGACCTTGTTAAGTGCATGAACTTAGTTACTCCTGGGCTAAACCATGTTGATTGCAGGGGAGTCACATTTCATCTGTTGCAAACAGTATTAGAGTTGAGAGGTGATGTTTCCTAACCCAAGTCTAAATAACAGTGTGATAGTAAAGCTGTTCAGTATCTGTGTGCAGTAAGCAATTCAGAGATATATCCCTGCGTGCAAAAATACAATTAACTTGGCTCCCGCTGAAATCAACATGGTTTAGCCCTTGAGTAACTAAGTTCATGCACTTAACAAGGTCTAGATCCAGCACTAGGTTCTTAAATAAACATAACTAGGATTAACTCCCTCGGCACAACCCCGGTTTTCAGGTTCTGAAGAGACTTACGAGTGCCATAGGGCTCCCTTAACTGTAGGTTCGCATTAGTGTGTGTAGGGTGTCTAATAACAAACGTGACTGCATAATTGCACCTTATTTTGCTCATTTAAATGTCTCACTCCACCCAATCTTCTTATCTGCTGAGTTAATTATTTGCGGAAGGCTGCTTCCTGCATAAGTTACTACGAACCTAGCGACTTTAGGTTCGTAGTGTTGAATCACGGTATTTGCTTTCCCAAGTCCAAAGTAAATTGCCTATAAAAGAATGCGCAGTATATCACGCATGCGCAGTATATCAATTCTTAAATATACGCACCTAAAACCACCCAGATTCTTAACTATGAAATCAGGCCCTAGGAGGGGGAAATCAAGTTTATTGTATACTTTGCATGCAGGGATATATCTTTGAATTGTTTACTGCACACAGATACTGACCATCTTTACTATTACACTGTTATTTAGACTTGAGCTGGGAAACACCACCTCTAAACTCTAATACTATTTGCAACAGATGAAATATGAGTCCCCTGCAATCAACAAGGTTTAGCCCAGGAGTAACTTTCCTCTCTTAATTTAAAACTTCTTCTTAAGTCTGAAGCAGGCCCAATAGTACTGTGTCAAGGTTGTATTGGCAGGAAGGAAAGATTGATATTTTGCCAGAAGTGTGACTGTTGATCAGCTCTCTGTCTCAAACTCACATGATTATTCAGACTGTAATACTGCAGACTGAAGAGAACCCAGAGGTCATTGTACAGATTTTCAGCAATGACAAAGCGAGAGAGAAAGGCCTTAATTTATTTTATAGAATGAGAATGTAAATATTGTAAGGGACCTCCAAGTCTGTATATTGCACAATTCAAAACTTTACCACATGCTACAGCTGGTTGATGTAGAAAAAACAGGATTTTTATTGGGGGACACTGCTAGACCTTTGGGGTATAGTAGGTGGACCTGGGAGTCAGGGCACTACAAGCTTGAAAGTGTTAACTGGATACTCCTCTCCCACTATGCCCCTCCCCTTAGGGGGAATATCCAGTTGATTGAAAAGTGAGCCCAAAGAGAGGACATAATCATTAACCTTCAAAACTCTAAATTATAAACCTGTCAGAGCAAGGGAGGGAATGCAGTGTCCCCAATGGACTCAGAGAAATGGATTTTACGGTGAGTAATGAAAATCCTGTTTTCTCTTACATCCATTGGGGGACACTGCTAGACATTGGGGACATACCAAAGCTGCCCCAAAGGGAGGGAATGCTCTGTAACAGCTGATCGCAAAACTTTGCGCCCAAAACCGGCATGAGATGCGAACCTTGTAACTTATAGGATTTTGGAAAAGTATGGACAGACGATCATGTAGCGGCCCTGTACCGCCGAAGCGCTATGAGGTGCCGCCTATGATGCTCCAACCACTCTAGTGGAATGAACCGTCAACCCAGCTGGAATCGGTTTGTTAGCCAGCAAATAAGCCTGCCTAATAGGTGATCCACTGCGCCAGCGAGGCTTAAGAAGTCGGCCCAACTCCACTTATTAGCTTCATATAACACAAAAAAGGTCTGATGTCTTCCCAACAGATCCGGAACGGTCCCCATAACTCCTAAGAACACAGGTAACCACCTGGGATAACCAGGAAGATTCTGAGGAAAATCCTGTGGGGAGAACAGCAGAGACCACTATCTCCTGATTTAGGAGAGACTGAGACAACCTTACAACCTTAGGAATGAAGGAAGGTTTAGTATGACCGCCCCGTCCGCATGGAACATCGGAGAATAGGTAATACAGCACCACACTCCTATTTCTGATACCTGCCACGCATAAGAAAAATCTAACCATTAAACCGTCTTTCAAGAGAGGTATTCTAGCTTTGTAGATTGCAAAGTTTCGAAAGGCACCCTTGAAAGGACCTGTCACACCAGATTGAGGAACCATGCTCAATTGGGAGAACTGTGACCCTCATGGCCTCTCCTCCTGTTTGCTGCGAGTGCATTCGGCCGCTGAACTCTCCCATCTTGGAAGAACTGTCTGCTGCTGCTGTTCCTCCCTGCCGAGTGTTCTCTGCCAACGCAGACCTTCTCGGCGGCAGGAGAGGGAGGACCGGACTGCATGTGGTCCGCTTCAATGGCGTCTGTCAGCGCTCCTGCCACCAACAGCCGCCGGCAAACTCCAGCACTTGCCAGGGGGAAGGGGGGTGAAGAAGCCCGCAGGCTACTCACCACCACCGTGCTGGGACTGAGAGCGGAGGATGTCCGCAGGCTATCCGCTCTTTCTGTGGGCACAGACTGTTGTAAGAATGTGCCCTTCTCTCTAGTAGCCAGCCCCTGTCACTGACTCGAGGAAGGGTCCCAGCGCTGTCCCCTAATTCTCCTGCCATAAAATAAAAATAAAAAATATATATAAAAAAATATTCAAGCTAAAAAGGGGATAGAGACGATGAAGGCAGTCCATTTGTAATATATTTTACATGGTTTAACCAGTAAATCCAAACAGATCTAAAGAAATATATTTGTTGATTTTAAAGATGCACTTTATAAACTGAATATTCCTTCATTGAGTAAAATAAATAAGCAAGAAAAACATCAGCCAAAATCTATATGTATATATTATTTCTTTATCATAAAAAATGGTTTATGTAAATATTATCATGTTTCAAATGCCTGAGTTCTGAAATTGTAAGGTGTATTCTGTGAATTCACATTTTAACCTCTCCACATGTGGATTTCCTAAAACCAGGGTATACCTTAAACTTTCTGACTCAAGCACTTGGGAATTCGCTGATGTCTGGATTGGTAAGAATTAAGAGGGAACGCCTATAGAGCATATTGACTAAGAGGGAACACCCACTTTTTAAATACAACCCTGTCACTCTATCAGAAATGTCATCCCTCTTAAGTCTGGATGCATGGACAGAATAGAAAAGTGTCCCCAATCTGACTAAAACACAGATAAAATGGTAGAAAAAGTTCTGTATCCAGACCATAGTTCAAGTTACCATAATAACTGTTAATATCATTATCATCATAAAAATATCTAATGTTAGTTAAATAAAAATGTTTATGCATTGAAAAGTACTTCCACCAATGTGATTTGATATTGAAATGACAGGCTGCTTGCATTGTTTATTTCCCCAATTCTCTGCATTACAAATGTTCTACATTTTATATTATACAACATTAGTTGAAATGGGTATATTCCCAATATGAATGTCATTTTAACAAGTACAGCTGTTAATGTGTGTCTGCTTACATTAACTTAGTTTAACTATATGATTTGTAGTCATAATGGCATCTCATGCAATACGAACCTCAAAACATTATTAAGTGTCTGCCTGAAGCAAGCCCAAGGTAAAATGAAAAACTCTGAATATGAAAAGTACCAAGAACAATGACCTTTTGTCTGAAATGTCCTTTAATAACACAAATGGGCTAAGAGGAAAAAGGAAATAGACATAGAAAGACTCAACCAACAAATGTTGTGTAAATAGAAATGTGATGGTAAAACAACTGTTATTTTTCCATACAGAAATTCAGTTAATACTTGCTAATAAAGAGTCTGACCAATGATGTCTTTTCAAATTTCACCCTCAGGGAAAGA
>WWET01001912.1:52474-83679 GCA_011038615.1 Limnodynastes dumerilii | reverse complement strand
TTTGTGGTTGGTTGATGTGGATATTGTTGTTTTCCTGGTTCCTGTTTGGTGGAAAGGAAGCTGTATTCCAGTGGTGATTCAGTTGAGTATTGTCGATGTCTGTGCACAGTTCTGATTCTTGTGAGGTCGGGCAGGCTCCGCGGCTTTGTTCCTGCCATCATTGGGGGAGCACCAAGGCTATTTTGTGAGTGTTTGTTCAGTTATTTCTTCCATTTTACTTTTTATCTTTCTAAGCTGTTCTGTGGCCTCCTTCAAATTTTAAGTTAATTCCTATAAATTCTAATTTCAAGTTACCAATTTTTCCCCACTTTTAATTCATTAAACCTAAATTTTATTTAAACCTTATTACTTTGTGTCATGTCTGTAAGGGGGTCTGCACATTGCAAAACATCAACCATGGGAAGTTTATAAGATTATAGGTAGATCCCAGTTAGGGAATTAGTGTGTTAGCTCGCATGAGCAGGGCCCTCCATCCTAGTGTTGTTCCTTCCTCCATAACTCCCTCATCACTTTGTACCCTCTTGTTCCCTTCTGCTACCCTTTACTCAATCCCCACCTGGTGGCTCCCTCTCAACCTCTCACTGCGCTTTATCCTCTGCTAACTGGTCTTCCAAGCTTCACACCTCACATTTTGCCTTGCGTTCTGTCCTTGCTTCGCTTTATTGTTTTTCTGTGATATTTTTATAGTCATATTGTATTTGATATATACTATGCTGTCCATCCCTACCCTGTATGTCTGTACTGTATTTTGTATTTTGTACGGTGCTACGGACACCTTATGGCGCCTTATAATTAAACAATAATACTAATAATAATGGAGGCCCCCGCTGTTGGTGGGTAAAGTGCACCAGCAGACGCAGCAAGGTCTGTTCGGGTGTATGCTCAGCCCCGGTTGTCAGCCAGACTAAACTCAAGACCTTCCCATAAGCTTTGTATCCTAACAGTGTTTTCAGTTTTACAGGACCATTGCCACCCCAAGAAGGAGAGGCGTTCGGGTGTTCAGGTCTGGTCCTGGGCGCACACTGTCTATTCGCGGACTAACTGACCATTTCCCTCTCAAGCGGAAGAGTGCGACAGATGGATATTGGGATCAGAGTACAGCGAGTCATACCAGTGAGTGCCTATAAGGCGACTTTATTCACGCACCTTTACAGGACAGTAAATGCTGGTAAGATGTGAGAGCTATCTGACAATCACCATGTTGTCAGCATGATAATCTTCACATAAACCCCAGCTTTAGCCCAGTGGATAATAAAAGAATCCTAGTGAACAGTCGCTTCATTCTTCATGGTCCAAGATGGTTTCTGATTCTGCCACTTTGTTTGATGGTTTTAGTTTCTCCTACAGTCTTATATTTGTGTCATATTTTAATTTGCTAATGTAAAACACTTTTTAGTCCTAGTGAACGTGCTTTATAAAGATAGTGGACCGTATTCACAGATCAGTTTTCACGTGGAGTTGCGTGTGTATTTTTAGCTACGTTTTAACTGCGCATGTGTAGTAACTTTATTCAAGCTACGTTGAATATACGCGCGTAAGTTCTTTAGGCACGGACATGTGAATCGCACTTGGGGACATACGTATGGATGGGCGGCCTAGAAATACATACTTGAAAATTTACATGAAAGTGGGTGGGGGGAGGCATTTAAATGAACGCTTGAAGGCGGGGCTATACCGAATCACACAGATGGAAGACATACACGCACATAAGTACACACTTAAAGATCAGAGTGGTCTATGGAGGTGTAAATCTACAATTGCACAGCCGGTAGAGGGGAGTGTCGTGGGTGTTGCCTTGCAACGTGCGTGCATATAATTGCGTGCTTTTAAAACACGGATCTGTGAATATGGTCCAGTATTCATATTTGTGACACATCACTTTCAAGTGACCAAATTTTGCATTTCTAATAATGTTGGAATTCTGTCGTATAACGCGTTGCACCATGTCTTGTGTGTGGTTCATATTTTATATTTACATGGCATACAGTTAAATATTAAAGACCAAATTCTTCTTTAAAATGTAATTCTGCTGTTATTTTGATCACATATTTTTAGAATAGTATAAAAATATAAATCATGTTTATTCACTTCTAAATAAAATAGTTTCTGCAAAAGCAGCTCATGTATTACCTCATCTGATATCTTCTCTGCAGGCGATAGAACAGAAGAAGCTGATGGACATACCCCTACTGTCCTCAGTTTCACAGATACAGCACCAGAGGCTCTGTGATAAGTTAGCAGAGTTCATAACTGTACACAGAATAATCACAAGCATTTGGAATTAGATTAAATATTTTTATTTTCTCTCGACCTTCAGCTGTTCTGTATTGCAAATTATGTTTAGTTTAGTCATAACACGCAGCTCAGAGCACATTTGAATTACAGTCAGTCATATAGAGAAACAAAGGGCCAGCTTTACTAAGCTGCAAGTTTAGAAAAGTGGAGGAGATGTTGCTTATAGAAACCAATCAGATTCTAGCTGACATTCTCTGGTATGTAATAGGAAAGTCAGAGCTAGAATCTGATTGGTTGCTACAGGGAACATCTCCACTTTTCCAAAGCTACAGCTTAGTAAATCTGTCCCAACGAGTTATATACACTAATGTGCTAGGGCTGTGCAGGATTTTGGATGGGGGCAGCAACTCGACCCCCTCCATCCAAGGCATGTGCAGATGGCTGTTTTATGTAGAATGAAATAGTTGCCCAGGCTGTTTTGGCTTTAAAAGAAACTAGTCTGTTACAGAGTGTCTGTTCTGCATTCTCATAGTCTGTACCAGTGCTTTAGATCCTGCCCTTCCCCCCTGTTACACATAGGTGGCTCTAGGCATAGGCCAGATAGGCCACTTATGACCCCAGGGCTCAGGGGTAGATCACACTAATGTAGGCCCCCAGGCACAACCTCCCTACAATAGGGCTCACAATCAACGCTCATAAGACACCTCCCCCAGACGTGGCTGGCACTCCAGAAAAGCAGGCACATCAGTTTTGGCAATACAGATGATCCTGCATGTCTGAAATGTGGACATTAAGACATGCAGGGACTTCATTCACTGTTCTTTCACACTTTTTTTTGTAGAAAATATGACCATACTATCACTGGCCCAAGAGGTACAGGAAGAGTCACAGGGGTCCATTTACTATTAACAGCGCCCTGAGCGCTGCTTAAGTAATCAAGGCTTGTTGCGCCTCGCAGCTAGCCTTGAACTATCACCCCCCCTATATTTACCAATACTTACCCCTCCGGCGAAGTCCTGCGATGGTCTGTGGGACTTTCACCAAAGGTTGTAACCGCCACTATTCTCCCCCTAATAACAGCTATTGGCAATACAGATGATCCTGCATGTCTGAAATGTGGACATTAAGACATGCAGGGACTTCATTCACTGTTCTTTCACACTTTTTATTGTAGAAAATATGACCCTACTATCACTGGCCCAAAAGGTACAGGAAGAGTCACAGGGGTCCATTTACTATTAACAGCGCCCTGTCCTCACATGCACCTTGTGAAAATACCAGTTGCCTTGTGGAATGTCGGAGGTCTTATCTCACCAGTTAAACATCAACAAGTAACCTTTTACCCTAAAACACTATCCTCTACGGGAAATACACTGGTCCCAACATCGATAACACCCTTAAAGGTTTGTGGATCAGCGAGTGACAGAAATAGAGACAGCTTAAAATTAGCTTTGGATTGTCTCTTATAAAAAATTATTTCTCTGCCGCGGCTCCCACTGGTCCCCACATAGGTGTTGTGTACTGGGACTATCTACCTCACATGAATGTTTAAAATGTGGAGGGCAACAGGCAATGCTTTTTCATTGTATCTGGGATGGTCTCTTCATCCATATTTGCCAATGCACACCTTCCATTTATCCAGGAGTGGGCCATTTTTTATTTGATTGACCCTGCCATCAAATTGATAAAACAAGCTAGATAAATTATGAGAATTGTTGCTGTAAATTCTTTATTTATAATTTTCACAGAAAATGAAGACATACAGCATTTATAAAAGATATGTTGAATTATACAAATACCCATGGTTAATTATCTTGGTATTTCTGGAAGTTCAAAAAAGGTATAATATGAATGGTACTTTCTGATTACAACACTTTGGGTCCATTTAAGGACTTATTTGTGGTAGTCTTCACAAAGAAAAAAGTATTACATGAGTGGATGTAATAAAGAGTGAATAGGAGGAGGAAGAAGGGTAAACGTCACAAATGAGGGGAGGAGGGGGTGGGATGAGGGGTAGAAGGTTTGTTTGGAAGAGTCTTAACCTTCAGAGTTGTTTTCTGGATATGCTAATTGTGGAGATCAATTTGTAAGAAGTGTAGGTAGTCACCCTTAGTTTTATAATCTATTGTAAACTAAGGTTGGGGATTAGCAGAAAGACCATTTTGGTACTCAGATTGAATTTTAACCATTGGAACCATGTGGAAACATACTCCTGGTTTCTATTTTCGGAGGAGAGAATGAGCTCATCCATAGCACAATAATGGTCTATTCTAGCAAACCAGTCTTTCAATGTTGGGGGAAATGTTCACTTCCAGTGCAGGGGAACTACAGCTTTAGCTGCATTATTAAGATGTTTTAATAAGGATTTTTTTAATAGTATTTTAGTGGCATGGAGGTGTAAGATAAGAGCCAAAATTCAGGGTTGTGGGGAACGCTGTCTGATAATATTAATTGTGAAGTGTCTTGGATCTTTTCCCAATAATCCCTCATTTTAGAACATTCCCACCAAATATGAAAAAATGTACCTGTGGCTGACTGGCAGTGCCAACATTGATCCGAGTATGTTGGAAGCATGCGATGAATGGAGGAAGGCAGCCTGTACCAGCGGGTCAGTAATTTAAACTGGGTCTCTACCATTGAAAGAATCCATGAGCATTGATGTGTGATGATGAAGATCTTGCTCCAAGTGTCTGTGTCGGTTGTCAAATTGAGGTCCCCACACCACTCATCCACGTATCGCATAGATGAGTTGAATAGTTGATCGAGTACTAACTTATACAAAGTTGAAAGAATATGTGTGGGTGTATTTTGCGTAGTACAGATCAATTCAAATGGAGTCAGAGGTCTCTGCCAAGTCTCCCTCGGGGCTAAGTGAATTAGGAAATGTTTGAGACGTAGATAGATCCAGAAATCATTCTGGAGGAGAGAAAACTGCTCTCTAGCCTCCAGAAAAGGCATAATGCCGTTGGTGTTTACCAGCTGACTTGCCCAGTGGCAACCTGCTGCGATGACTCTGGAAAGTGGAGCTTTGGTGAGGCCTGGGGGGAAATCCCGATTATAGGTGAGTGGAGTGAGAGAGGAGAGGAAAGTCTCGATTTATCTCGTAGGCATTTCCAGCATGTAATGGTTGGGCTAATGGTTGGATGCGATTGGCTGGGGATTGTGGATAGCCAAGGTAGAACATGCAGAGGGATTTCTGATAATGAGTTTTCAAGAGTGATCCATTGTTTGTCAGTTCTCTGTCCATTCAACTACCCAGGTGAGGATGGCCGCCCAATAGTACCCCTGCAAAAAGGGGAGACCTAGACCTCCTAGCTGTTTACGTCTAAAGAGGATATCATTTTTGCATCGGGGTCTTTTCCCTTGCCACACAAAATTTCTAACCAGAGTTTGAAGGTTCTTGAAGAAGAGGCGAGGTATTGTGATTGGAAGCGTTTGGAAAAGGAAAAGGACCCTTGGGAGAATATTCATTTTTATTATGTTAACCCGACCCAGCCAGGAGAATTGTTTAGGTGTCCAATCTTTGAGGTTTTTTCCATTTCAAACAGCAAAGGTGGGAAATTGTTGGAGTATAGATCATCAGGATCAGGAGTGAGGGGAATGCCCAAATATTTTAGATTTTTGTCGTGGCATTTAAAAGGAAAGGCGTGATTGAGGCCTATTCTCAGATTATCAGGTATGTTGATGCCTAGTGTAGCAGATTTGTCTGTGTTTATCTTAAAATTGGAAAGGTTACCGAAGCAGCAGAATAAATTATGAGAATTGTATCAGCTGTAGCCCCTAAATGTCAAATAAAGTTGGATACAGTAATGACCCCCAAATATTAGTCTACTATACATTTTTGTACCCCATTCATTTTGTCATAAATGTAGTGACTTTTCTGTACGAATATCCAGTAAAAAATGTCTGTGTTAGTTAAAAAATAATTTAAGAGGTTATGAATTTTACTGTATTCTTTTACTGAAAGAATAAAATGTAATTTTGCTTTTAAAACTTTTGCAAACTAAACAGTAGACCCATACTATCAATCTATCCATACTTGCAGTACTATGTAATAATTCACTGTGGCTGATGAATATGGTGTACTGTCATTTAGTGAAATAAAGCAAGTTAAATGTCACAAAAGAAGAAATTTAATGGTAGTTAAGTGTTGTCAGCACTACTGACTGTGATGATTACAGTTTATATATTTTTATTGCCACACTAAAAGTTTATGCAGCTTTCCAACTGAGGCCCATGTCAGCCTCAAACATGAAGAAAAAACTTATTTTCTAATGCTAAGAATGACTGCGTCCTAAATGAAACATTTAATACTGTCATGTGCAACAATAAAACTTTTTTATATATACTGTATGATAAGTTGTTGATTTAAGACGCTTGCATACATTTTTCAGCTTTGTGGCGGATGTAGTCAGCAGGCTGCACATATCAATCACTGAGACTCTAGGCAATGCAAAATTACATAGCGTACAAAATGTTGAAATTATTCCCATAAATCTAAAGGACAATGTCGTAGACGATATTAGTTCAGGGCTACGTAGCTTGGTAACTGTCTTTGTAATGGAAAAATTACTGTTTCTAAGTATAAAACTGAAGTTTCCAACATGATTTTATCTCATTCTTTTATGTCAGTGTCCAACATCTATGTTTTCTAAACGATTATTTTGAACCATTGTTGTTCCTAGAACAGATTATAAAGAAACAACAGCAGCACTATATAGTTTCAGATTTATATGTATATTAATCCCTGAATACAAATCTAATCAAATACATTAGAAAAAATGGAAAGGTCAGTTCTATAAAGCACCAGAAGTAACTTAAGCTGTCATACATTAGGGAGATTATCACTCCCAACAGGTAATGGCCAATAAACAAGATGATTTTTACCAGGGATAAGGTCCTGATATTGGTATTGGCACCATACACTGCAGAGGCTGGGAGCAGAATCTCTGCAGGAGAGTCTGCAGCTAACCTATTGGCTGGCTGCAGTTTCTCTTTGATTGGCTGGGTCTCCTGCCAACCTTGACAAGAGATCCATGCAGCTAGATTAATGGATGGCTGCAAACACAAATTAATGAATAAAAAAGATAGTAAGAGAGGTTCTGCATTACGGTGCAGAACCTCTCAACATGACAGACTGCCCAGTGCTGTCACAGTACACACACAGAGGGAGAGAAGACACTGTGTCCTCTCTCCATCTCTTGGGTCCACTGTCATAGCACTGCAGAAGGCTGACAGTAGACCTAATAGTTGAAAATGGCAATACACTAGAGGAAGAGCAAATAACCGTACCAGAGCGTTTCTGGTACGTTTATTTTGCCATTTTAAAAATTGATCTGTCCCAATAATTTACGACGATTATTTGCTTGATCACCCAATCATTGGATGATACAGTGTATGGCCAGCTTTACTCTCCTCGTGTTGTGACAATACATCCTAATGTGCATAAATTTGCAGATAATAAGTGTTGGAGGCATTCTTTGTTCTTGGTAATAGAAATAAGGTTCTCAACTGATGCATTACAGTTTAACACTAACTTGAGGGAACTGAAAACTTCTATATAAGATCCTATTGAAATACCTCCTTCATGTCAGCAGGCTGTCTACGGATGCCAAGATGTCATTAAAAAAAAGTGAGTGTCAATCTTTTAGGTGCTCCATCAACCCAACTATTAACCTAGGCAGGACCGATGCTATGTCTCTTGACACCCTAGGCAAAGCTTATACCCATCACATCCAACCCTTCCCCCCCTTCCCCTCTCCTTCTTTCTTTCTTCCTTTCTTCTTTATTTTTTTTCTCTCTCCCCCACCCCTAAACAGAAATATAGCTAACTTCACAGTTTTGGTTTGATCCTGCATTAGGAATCTAATAACATTGCTAAATAGTTTATTCAATTATTTTAAATAGGCTGTTATTTTTATTTAGTCTTATCATTCATTACAATATGAAATATGACAGACTTTTATACTGACTAATAATAATAATAATAATAATAATAATAATAATAATAATAAAATGTATAAAAACTTTTGTCAGGAAGTCTATATTTTGTTTTTAAGCCTCTATTCTTTGGGCACACTAAATCCCTGTAAACTTTAAACTGTATTATTCATTCTAAGTGAGTAATAGTGATAAATAAAACACTGCTATTAAATTCTTTTTACCTTTTTCTCAATTACCTTTTATTAAGAAAGGCAGCTTCTGTTTGGACACATGAACCACAGGATAAAGTTCTTTATAGTCAAAATGTATGATTGAAATACAATGGGCCTGATTCAGATTTAAGAAGGAGCTTGAAAATAAGAGAGGAAAGTTACTCCTGGGCAAAGCCACGTTGAGTCAAGTTATTTGTATTCTTTGCATGCAGAGATATATCTTTAAATTGCTTACTACACACAGATACTGACCAGCTTTACTATCACACTGTTATTTAGGCTTGGGCTGGGAAACATCACCTCTCAACTCTAATACTGTTTGCAACAGATGACATATGAGTCCCCTGCAATCAAAATGGTTTAGCCCAGGAGTAACTTTCCTGTCTTATTTTTAAACTTCTACTTAAGTCTGAATCAAGCCCAATGGACCTGATTCACACTTAAGAATCTTCTTAAAATAAGAACTTAAAGTCACACCTGGGCTAAACCATGTTGATTGCAGGGGAGTCATATTTCATCTGTTGCAAACAGTACTATTGTTGAGAGGTGATATTTCCAAGCCCAAGTCTAAATAACAGTGTAATAGTAAAGCTGGTCAGTATCTGTGTGCAGTAAGCAATTCAACGATATATCCTTGCATGCAAAGAATACAGTTACATTAATTCCCCCTGCAATCAACATAGTTTTTCCCAGGAGTGACTTTAAGTTCTTATTTTAAGAAGATTCTTAAGTGTGAATCAGGTCCAATGTTATCAAAATGTACACATGCATTTAATATCCTAAATCCCAGAAAGAGTTAATTTACTATATATTCCAAACAATTATTTGGAATGGGATGGGGCGATTGTGGAAAATAAGGGTTTGTACAAATAGGTATTGAAATATAATATATTTTCACATTATCCTCATTTTTAAAACATATTAAAATTGAACAGAAATATGCACCACTTTTAAATATATATACACCACCCCTTCTAAATGTCCATACCAACAATTCTACAAATGATTTCCATTACTACTCTTCTAAATGTTCATATGATCCACCCTACTTATCCATATTATACTTTTAACTGTCCACACTACTTCTTCTAAATGTTCTTAGCACCATTTCTAAATGTCCATACCGCCCCTTCTAAATGTCTATACCGCCTCTTCTAAATGTCCATATCACCCCTTCTAAATGTCCATACCACCCCTTCTAAACGTCCATATCACCCGTTCTAAGTGTCCATACCACCCCTTTTGAATTTGTATACCACCCTTTCTAAATGTTCATACCAACCCTTCTAAAAGTCTATATCACCTGTTCTAAATGTCCATACCACCCCTTCTAAATATCTATACCACCCCTTCAAAATTGACATATCATTTATTATATATATTTTTATTAACACTACAAGGCAATGCAATTAAACATCAATAATACAGATGCATTCAGATGACAGTATAGTCATGTTATACATTACATTTAAAGTATTAACATTTGAACTGGATAAACGCAATAATTACATACGTTGTTTTGTAACAATAAGCTTTTACAGTGATTTACAAGCATGTGTTAAATTTCATTTGTAGGAAGAGAGGAAACAGAAGTCATCTAAGTAACAAGTTTCATTTGTATAGATGCTGCTCACTACTAGGATTATTCTTCCCTAGAACATCACACATTTATTAATTACTAATAGAATTGCAAAATCATGGTTTGCCATTTGCACACCTATCCAAGGAGTATATCAATTAGGGTAGATCTCTCAGGCAAGAGCAAACCCCTCACCCTCACATCACATTTGGTGGATCGTTGTCCTGCGTTCTAATGAGAAACCATGAGGTGTATTGGAAACATTAGATCAGACGGGACTTAAGGTGTAGGGGAAGAGTAGCAATGTATATCTCCCAAGTTCCTAAAAAAATTTCCACTGTCTCTAGCTGTCATGGCCTTCAGCCAGTCCATGTGGAATAAGTAATATAACTTTTCTTTAAATAAGGGGAAAGGAATCGGCCCCAGCCAGTTCCATATCTGGAGGATAGTATTCTTTGCTACTGCGCTGATGACTAGCAATAGCCTTCTAACACCCCTCTCCACTTTTTGTCCAGTGGGCAGTGCTCCCAAGATGGCCTAGTCTGGTGTGAAAGTTACATAATCAAGCAGTGATTCTATGGGATATTTTCGGACATTGAGCCAAAAATGGCGAATTATGGGGCACTCCCAGAGGCAATGGAATCAGCATCAGCCCTCCCACATTTATAGCAGGCAGTGGATGTGGTAATCCCCAAATAAAAACCTTTGTGGGGTGTTAGATATGTTTTATGGAACACATTCATAAATAGTTCCATATATCGGCTAGCTGGGAAGATCCTGCATGCTGATTCCAATGCCTTTAAAGTATCTTCTATTTTAAGCTGGGAGAAATAAATTCAACACGTTGGAAGACCTGATGTAATGGATTCATAGTTCAGAGGATTGTTAAGATTTTTATAATGTATAGACATTACATTGTGAGGGGGTTGTGGTTTATAAAGGTGGGAAGCAAACTATTACTCCAATCCTCCTCTCACAAATGACGAATTACACTTGCTATGTAGTGTAGAGCTTGGTAGAAGGCAAAGGGAAAGGGACACAAAAAATCAAAAAGCTCCACTGCCTGTTGAAAAGTCAGGGGGCATCTGTTGGGTTTACCCCCCAAGGCCGAGATAGAGGTGATACCCTTTTCCCCCCATAACCCGAAGGGGTAAGATGTCGGTCCCTGCTGAAAATCTGGGTTATTGAGAAGGCGTAAATGTAGGGATGTATGGGAGTTCAGATTTAGATTATGTCTAATCATATGCCACATCCTGCGTGTTGACCACAGGAGAGGGTTTTCCCACATTGTTTCTTCTAGTTCCTGACCATGTAGATGTATTAAGGAGACTAAAGAAGAAGAAAACCCCTCTCTAGGAGAGTGTTAGTATAGATAGAGGTATTCGATAACCAATCTCTCAAGTGTCGCAGTAATGCTGCCTGGTTGTATCATTTGAGATCCGGGAAGTTAATTCCCCCATTGGATCTTGTTTGCTGAAGTTTTATAAGGCTGATACGTGGCCTACCCCCTTTACAGATACATTTTCTAAAAAGACTGTTCAGTTTTTTTTACACCAGATTGGGTTATAATAATATGGAGAGATTGTAGTATATAAATCAATTAGGGGATTAACATAGTTTTAAAGAGGTTTGCTCGACCCAGGTAGGAGAGCTGGAGACCCCGCCACCCCTCCAAGTGTCTTTCTAGTTCTGTAATGGCTTTGGCGATGTTTGCATTATATAATAGGGTAGGTTTTTTTGTGACCTGGACACCAAGGTAGGTTATTTGCTCCCTCGCCCATTGAAACGGAACTGCAGCGCTCCAGGGTGGACATGTAATTCCTGGGGTAAGACATAGGGCCACCAATTTGTTTAAGGTAATCATTAGACCAAAACCTTCCAAAATTTATTCAGTTTATCCATGAGCAAAGGAAGAAATTCCAAAGGGTTGGAGATGGAGGAGGAGGTCATCAGCGAAGGCAGTTATCTTAATCACCCCCGAACCCACCACAATTCCCTTAAACTCTTACCATTTGTGGAGAATGAGTAATAGTGTATCTAGGGAGAGATCAAATAGAAGTGGGGACAGGGGCAGCCTTTCCTATTACCCCTATCCATTTACAACCACTCACCTCTCAGGCCGTTTACCAAGAAATAAGTGGTGGGGGAGGAATAAAGATACCGAATTAAGCCTATAAATGCAGGGCCAAATGACCTACGATGCAAAACGTCAAATAAGTAAGGCCAGCTGATTGAATCGAAGGCTTTATTGGCATCCAGGCTAAGCAATAGATTTGATGATTGTGGGGAGCGTGAGGAAGCGACCGCGGCCGCTATTGCTGCCCGTACACCCTTTACTGAGTGGCGCCCTGCCACGAATCCTAATTTATGTTCAGTTAACAATGATGTTAAAAGGGTCTGCAGCCTGGTAGCCATGAGTTTGGCCAATATTTTACAATCGGTATCAAGGAGCATTATTGGTCTATATGATTCAGCTTGTTGAGGGTCTCTATTTGGGTTAAGGAGGAGAATGGTGTGGGCCTCATTGAAATTGTTATAAAAAGAGGATTGACAATGTATAGTTCTATATAAATCTAGTAGGGTGGATTCTATCTGGAGCTGCAGTATCTTGTAATATTAATTTGAAAATCCATCTGGCCTTGGAGCTTTATTTGGTTTTAACTGTTTAATTGCGATTTTAATTTCTTCTTCTGAAATGTCCTCATCTAGAATGTTTCCTTGCTCTGGGGATAGTCTAGGCAAGGCTGCAGATGTTAATATATCATCCTGAAGGGAGTGTTGCGGAGGAGTAGCAACATTGGGAGGATCCGATTTTATTTTGGGGAGCATCAAAGGCGGTAATGAGGGGCCATATTATTGCCTATGGCACGAAGGAACTGGGAAATCAACAAATAAGCGGCCGCGCTCCAACAGGTGGTGTCCTCAGCCTTTCGAACCTATGTTGATCATCTTACGGACACAAATTTAACAGAATATAAACAGGCCAAGCATTCCCTTGAGACTTATACCACTGCTCAGGCTCAACAAAAACTATATCAAACCACACAAAAATTCTAGAGGTGGAACAATAAACCAGGGAAGGTGCTTACCAATATGGCTAAAATATGGGGAAAAAAGCATACCATCACTGCTTTGAAGAGCTGCCCATCTGGTGAGCTCCTTACTGATTACTGCAATCTATCTTACAGGAATTTCATATCACCCCTTTTAAATGTCCATACCACCACTTCTAAATGTCCATACCACTCATTCAAAATGGCCATATCACCCCTTCTAAATGTCCATACCGTCCCTTCTAAATGTCTATACCACACCTTCTAAATATCTATACCGCACCTTCTAAATGTCTATACCACCTTTTCTAAATGTCTATACCACCCCTTCTAAATGTCCATACAACCCCTTCTAAATGTCCATATCACCCTTCTAAATGTCCATATCACCCCTTCAAAAAGTCCATACTACCCCTTCTAAATGTCTATACCACCCCTTCTAAATGTTTATACCGCCCCTTCTTAATGTCTATACCACACTTTTTAATTGTCATATCATCCCGTCTTAAAGTCCATACCACCCCTTCTAACTATCCATATAAGCCCCTCTAAATGTCCATACTGCCCCTTCTTAATGTCTATACCCCTTTAAATGTTTACCTATCACCACTGATTATAGGTGAAGACAGATCTCAATGACACTTCTGAGGGAAATAACAAATATGGTACAAAATATTATTGGAAAATAGATTGAGTCTTTTATGTGTATATAATTTGAAGAGTAATGTGAAAAAATCTAATATCTATGTGGAAGGACAATGCATTGCTTAACACTATAGTAACTTCCTGGGGATAAGCATTTCTACTTAAGCCTAGTATAGAAGCTCTTATATAATGGGTAAATGAAGAAGCATCCCAGCCGCTGCTCCAATTGAGACAAAGCTTTCCCAATCTGGACAGAGTGATGAAACCCATAAAAGTGGAACTGCTCTGCAAAAGTAAAACAGTAAAAGGTATGTAAGAGGTAGGTTTTATTTTCTCTAAGCCAGGGCTATATTGATTTACTGGTTGATAAGAATTAAAGTCAATGGTCCGTATTCAAACTTAAAAATCTTTAAGAAGGTGCGATAAGCATGTATCCGCACCTATGTTAAAGCTCACTCCCACGCCACCTCCCCCTTTTTTTAGAACCTAGGACACTTAAGAGTTCTTAAGAAGGAGAATACAAAGGTTCTTTCCCCTACCCCGCCCTCCCCGGCTATTTACCATACCTCCGCCCTCCCACCCGTCTTAATTCCTCCCAGAGGCTGCCGTGGCACACCTCTTTCTACTTCCTAAAGTATGTGCGGTCTTTAAAGACCCAATCTACGTACCTAAATGGTATGTAGATTACGTAAATGACCTACTACACATGTGTAGTAGGTCATTTACGTAATCTACATACCATTTAGGTACGTAGATTGGGTCTTTAAAGACCGCACATACTTTAGGAAGTAGAAAGAGGCGTGCCACAGCAGCCTCTGGCTTGATTTAAGAAGAGTGGGAGTGGGGAGGTATGGTAAGGAGCCAGGGAGGGCGGGTAGGGGAAAGAAGAAGGAGAATACGAACAGGAACATAGGGAGGTCCTAGGGCACTCTTAAGTGTAATTGATTCTTAAATAAAAGGGGAGGAGGCAGGGGAGGGAGCTTTAAGATACATGTTTTTCCACACCTTCTTAAAGCTTTCCTATGTGTGAAAATGGTCCTTAGGTTTAGGGAGGCATTATCCATGAAGAGGGTCAAAGAGACCCTACTTTTATAGGACTGTAGGTATTTAAAGCAATATATTTAATGGAGGTTCTAAAGAAAAAAAAATAAGCTGTTCTGCAACAGACCAATCAGACTCCAGCTATCACTTTATAGAAAGTGATTGGTGAAGTATACAACCTGATTGGATGGACAACTATCTCCATTTCTCTATTTACTCTTCATTAGATAAACCCCCAAAGTATTTTTTTTTTTATAACAATTCCTGTTCCAAGTACCTGTTCTCTCTTATACAGGTCTGTACACGCCGTGAGCATTACCAAGGCTATGATAAGTTTCTAGGAATATGCATTTGTCAGACAGAGGATATTGAAAGCACCTGCAATACTGAGTGTAGAAGAAGGGAAAAGCATGCACTACAATTACTGTGCGTAGAGGATAATCTTCAGCTTATTTATAATGATCCTTCTGGAGAAAAGGTACGTTTTATCAGCTTGATGTCAACAAATGCTAATATGGATTATATATGCAGGGGCAAATAGTTTAGAAGAGGGGGCTAACTGCCACACCCTAGGGCATGCGTTATTAAAGCTTTAAATTGACCTTTTTGCAGCGGAATATCATTTTCTGTGTTGTTATGACCAGCCATAAAGCTGCTCATTTCTACGCATTTTGCAATATCACCATTATTAAAAATTGGAAAACTGTGTGTATTCCATAGTCACCCAATCTGCAGCAAGTTAGTCGAAAAATTATTTATTCATTTTTATTTTATTTGAAAAAATTTAATGAATTTTATGTTAATTTTGTGCTTAAACCAAAATGAAATAAATAAAAAAAAATACGTGTTAAAAAAAAACCCCACAAGAGGAGAAAGTAAAGAAATATTTTCATCACAGGAACTGGGCCTACAACATCACAGCAGCTAGAAACAGCATCCTCATCTTGTTTTAGAGTACTGCAGCAAAAAAGGACCTTGTCTTAAAAATATGACTTTAACTGTTTCTAATGGAATATATAAGGGATGCATGACTTTTTAAAAGACCTACAGAACAATGGGCCAGATCCAGAACAACGCTTCGGAGCGAATTTCCGCATGGCGGAGACGTAAAATCGCTGTTTTGAACGCACTGCGCATGCGCACCATAGAAAATACGCACATTCACGTAGCGTAATTGTGAACGTATGGGTCATTCACGTATGTGTCACGTAAATACTTACGTGTGGGTGTGCCAATTTAGTGTTACTCCAAAATACGTCTGAAATACGTGAAGTAGGCGGGGGGTTGTATTTGAAGTGTACAGTATGGGCGTGCTTAGCTGCGTAAATTCGTCTAGCCCATACGTATGTGTGCGTATGACTGTGGTTACGTTGGCAAAAGTTAAGGTAGGGTTTGGAAAGCGTATCTTGACAAAATACGTACATTCAAGGGTTATGCCGCGGGGAGTGTAACGAATTTACGTGCACGAAAATACGCTACGCGAATAATCGTATGGCAAACGTAGTTCTGGATCTACCCCAATGTCAGGACTATGGACTGGACTGTATTCCATATGCATAGGTCATTTTTTAAATATTTTTTATTATGGATTCAACAGTCCTTTAAACTAACAGTGGAACATAAAGAGCTGTCAACTGTTCCTATTGATTGAGATCCAGCTATAGCCAAATACATAGCATTTCCTCTTTATTTTGTATGATAAATACAAATTTCAGTATCTAAAAATCTGTATTCTCCTTAACCTAGCCCTTAATAAAAGTATTTATTCTACCGTTGGAACCTTATATGTACATGATGACTTGGCACAGACACATCTTGTCTAGTTTTGAAAATCATTTTCCATAATATATTTGTTGACCTCAATTTGTCTTAAATGGAAAACTAATTAAATATTCTTACATCACATCATACCCTTATTTTCTGAATGTTACCTTACCTAATGCTGAATGCCTGAGGCTTGGACCTGATCATATACAGACTTCTAAATATACTACTTACTTTACTTTACTTTACTTTAATTTGATTTGTTTTTATCTATTTGATTTGACAATTTCAATCTTTGATATGTGTGATTATAGTCTCTTCAGTACAAAAACAGCTGAATAACACTTATCTGAAATGAAGACATTTAGTAGCATGTAGGCATATAGGCAACAGTTACAGAAGAGTTTTATATGCTACTGCAAAAAAATGTGATAAATAAAAAAGTCAATGTGAAGAGTATGAAATATGATTTTGTTCTGGATTACTTCAGTGTGACTGCACCGAGCACTGAGAGACACCTTTCAGATGCAGGGCTTGGCTGAGTTCTTTATGGACTGATCCATCTTAGTCAATGAACAGTTTAAGCTAACTTCTCTCTGTGTACCCAGAACTCCAAATGCCTTGTTTGCTTTGCTGAAATGCCCACAATTCTATTTATGCTTCCCTATAGTGCAAGAATAAAAATAGTTTCTGTACCAGGGACGTGATTCAGAGAAAGAGAGTACCAGGGACGTGATTCAGAGGGAGAGAGAGTACCAGGGACGTGATTTCAAGGGGAGTCAAGTTATTTGTATTCTTTGCGTGCAGGGATATATCTTTGAATTGCTTGCTGAACACAGATAGTGACGTTTTACTTTTACACTGTTATTTAGACTTGGGCTGGGAAACATCACATATGACTCCCCTGAAATCAGCATGGTTTTGCCCAGGAGTATCTTTCCTCTCTTAGGACCGTATTCAGACTTCCGTTTTCAAATGCGGCCGCAAATATACGCACGCACGTAGCAAGGAACACCCACCAAAACCCCGGTCACTCCCCTTGCTAATCCGTGCTCACGTAGACTTACACCACCATAGACCACCTCTAACTTTCCGTGTGTCGTCCCATGCGTCTGTGTCCTCCGTACGTGCGTATCATGATAATCGCGCCCACTTTCCTTCATTTAAATGCATCGCTCCGCCCATTTTCACTTAAAATCTCCTGTGTGGTAATTGAGTCTTTTTACTTCTAATGCACCACACTACCCTTCAGCAGCTGGTACCGTCCACTTGAGGGGTTTCCTAGGGCTGTGTAAGGGTTAGCACTATCGCTGGCTGAGCCAGTTCAGAGCCTAGAAAAGGCGTCTTCCTCTGTGGGACACCTTCTTGATGCTCTGCCTAAGAAGTCTGTTAGACGTCAGGTTGAAGCGGAAATTTCTGTTTTATAGGCAGCCGCCATTGCAGACCGCATGGCGGTCCGGTCCCCCCCGCGGCCTGCTGCCGTGAAGGTCTGCTGAGCAGAGAACTCCTGGCAGGGGGGGGACAGCAGCAGCAGTGAATTAGAAAAAAGTTTCCCTCAATTTAGGGATCCTTCTCCCCAAGGGGCTGAGGATGTAGTGTTGGTTATCCGCAATACCTTGGGTTGTTCGGAACCAGAGACCTCTGAGGCTACTTGGTTTTCTCGGTTTTAAAAAAGCAGAAGCGACAACCATTTTCCTTTCCTCAAATTATGGAGGTTCTGTCGGAAGCTTAAAAACGTATAAGAAATTTAGTGTAGTGTTAAGTTGCATTTTAAGAAATGCAAGAAAGGGCTTTTGGCAAAAAAAAAAGATTTTGAGAAAGGGCTCAGGGCAGCCCAAAACACGTTAATCAGAGACTGGCCACCCGCAGACGTCATCACCAGGGACCCAGCTGTTTTTTTGTTGTGAGGCGCCGATTCCTGGGCATTTCCATCTATCGGCAGCTACCAGCGGACCACTTTCTTAATCCGTTACATCCTCCCTGGTATAAACTCCTGCTAGTTTTTATGCAACTTAACACTATGTTGTTCTAATAAATGTTTTGTTTTTTTCCTATCCTTGGGTATCATTTCTGAGAGGAGGAACACACGACTTTTCTACCAGCGCTTGCCGTTTTCATTATGGCACTGGCCAATGTGTATATTTAATTAGTATACTGACACTTCCCAGTTACAGTGCCTTGAGAGTTACCACATTTATACCCATTTGTTTCCGTTTTGCTGGGGAAATGAGACTCTTGTGGTATCTCACGGCTGCAGTTACTTGGCGTGCTAGATGATCAGTTTAAATTTTATTGATGGTGCTAACACTGACTTAGCCTGGGAAACCCCCCAAGTGGATGGTACCGGCTGTGCTGAAGGGTAGTGTGTTGCATTGGGTAACAAAAAGTCACTTACCACACGCTGAGTCATTACCCGGGAGTTCTGCAATTGGATTGGTGATAGACTTCAGCCAGGCTGTTTGCTCCACCGATGCCGAAATAGCTGCAGGCAAGGTTTGGTCACCAGCCCTGGCTTCGCATGTCGAACACATGGCCTCCGGGTTTACCTGTCCACAAGGTAATTATATCATTACAATTGGTACAAGTATAAAACAGCGCAAGTCTACCCGCCATCTTCTGTCTGGCTTCGCCTGTCTCCTAGCAGAACTGTATCATCCTCACAGTAAACTACCGATATTAGTGGGAAAATAATTATAATTTATATAACTTTTTTTATTTTTATTTTATTTATTTTAAATACATACCTACAACATTTATCCATATATTAATAATATATATATTAATAATTAAAAGTAAGGGTGAAAGACATGCTGCAAAACAGACTACAAGCCCAGAGCACAACAGGAAATTAAGAGAGAGATTGAAGTAAACAGGTGTGTGGAACAGAACAGAGCTATTCACAATGTGGCCACACGGTGGCGCCAGAGCGCTGTTTGGCGCTCTTTTTACTGTGTGAGGAGAATTTCCCTGTGTGAGGGAAAAAACTCTCCGTACTCACTGTTAGCTGTCTCTCTCCTTCAACGCTGCATGTGCAGACAGCAACTGGACTCTCCTGTCAAGGAGAACTGCTTGCTGCTGCTGTCCCCCCTGACAAGTGTACTCTGACACAGCAGAACTTCTTGTCAGCGCAGCGGAGGGACGGGACCGCACAGCACATGCGGTCAGTAATGGCAGCTGTACAGCGCCGCCGCTGACAGCCCCAAGCAAGCTGCCACTCTTGCTGGTGGGAAGTGGGGTGAGGGAAGTCCGCAGGCTACTCACCCCAAGCAGCGCTGAGGCCAGGAAAGAAGGCAGCCCGCAGGCTATTCACTCCTGAGGGGGCCTCAGCGGTTCCCAAGGTCTCCCCCTGGTGGAGAGAGACCTCCATAGCACCATTAATTTAATAAATAAAGTAACTAAAAAAGAAATTACTTAATATATCTATAAAAATGTAAAGAGGGACAGAGCCCCCTGAAGTATGCCCTGCTCCTTTGGGCACTTACAAAAAACTGGTTGGAATCCCTAGTGGGAGGGGCATAGTAGGGGAGGAGTGAACAGTTTAACACTTTCAGGTATGAAGTGCCCTGACTCCACGGACCACCTACAATACCCCTATGGTTAGCAGTGTCCCCCAATGGATGAGAGAGAAATATGCACGGGAGTCGCCGTGAAAACGGAAGTCTGAATACGGTCCTTAATTTCAATCTTTGAATCAGGTCCCAGGTCACCAAATAGCAGGGCTACTGAAAGAGTACCCTTTTGTACCCCCACAAAACAGCACTGGTACAATCTCTGCATACCTCAGACAGAAAATTGTCAAAAGTCACAGCAGCATATACATTTCCAACAGCTAGATGAACTCCCTTTGGTCCCTAGGCACATCACCACTACTGCTGATCTGTAAACAGCTAATCTGTTCATTATCACAGTGCAGTGCAATTATTATTTATTAAAAACTTAGCTTCCAGCGTGGTGATTAGAGTTTGCTTTTGTATTGCAAAGCAAACATTTATTTTTAATATACATTAATATGGGAACATATGGACCCAGAGATGCATGCTATGCATAAACCTATGCAAAATGCTATTCATAAAACAAAATTTGCCTACAGCCTAAAAAAATATGAATTTGTTGTTACTCAGTTGATATGTGTAAAATGAAATTTATTTTATGTGATTCACGTGATTAACAAGCTATAATACTGTGTGCTAATGAGTTGGGAATATGTGTTTCTAGCACAGGGATTGAGATTGCTCATATTCACCTAGGCCAAATGTTTCTTTTGTGATTTATACACTTATATTCCACTTATTTATACGGCTTGTGCCAGAAATCTGGCTTTTGCAAATCTATGATAGCATTTACCAAAGACAATGATATGTCTGTCCATTCATTGAAAGTCTAGATCCAGTCCCATATGTGAATATAATATATGGTTATCCTGTTTGTATCAGTTCTGGATTTATGTTCTCTGTAGTTCATGGGAACAATTATGAAGCACCTACAGTGCATGCAGCTGTGTACCTCGAATGGTGCTCCAAAGCTCTCTATGGGCCAGATCCAGAGCTACGTCTCCATTATGTTTAAAGACGTAGCGTATTAACTATGCACTCCCCTAGGCTCTGCCCTCGCTTTTACGTACTTTGGCCCTTTTACGCTTGCCGAACCCTACCTTAACTTTACACAGTGTAAGTACTAATGTACGTACAAGCTGCACATACGTAACTGCCTAAGCACACCCAGGCTGCTGGATTTAAATGTCTCCCCACCACCACCTCTGAAGCATAATTACAGGTATCAAATGGCTGGCACGCCCCCTCATTCGTAGTTACGCAGTTGATACTAGGCTGGTACGTACGTTCAGAGTTGCGTGGCGTAACACCTGGTGTGCACATGCGCGGTACATACAAAATCGCATTTTTACGTCAACGGCTAGCGTAAATACGCTAGCGTACATAGCTTTGGATCTACCCTTATGTCTCAGGATTCTAGCAGAGGTTAGATTATGGATGAATTAATCTGTATTTCACTAGGGTGTTCCCTGAGTCATACATACATGAAACAATAAAATAGACTTTAATTCAATAAAAGCTCAGAAAGCCATTGTTCACCATATTATTGGTGCAAACTTTATTAATCCACTTTTGAATTACAGACAGGACAGATTTGTGAGGTGCTTGTCACACTGGCAGAACTGTTATGATCTAAGCTTCCTGGGGCCAGTTTACTAAGATGCGGGTTTGGAGCCCATAGCCACCAATCAAATTCTAGCTGACATTGTCTAGTATGTAATAGGAAAGTGTGAGCTAGAATCTGATTGGTTGCTATGGGCAACATCTCCACTTTTCCAAACCCGCAGCTTAGTAAATCTGGCCCCTGGACTGTCAATGTTCACAGTAACAGCAGTCACTCCTCACTATCATCTGAGCTGACACCTCTCCCCAGATATGCAGCCGGGCCAGTGTTCCATGCCAATCCACCTTAGCTATAGCCCAGACAAGTAGTACAAATTAAAATAGGTGAGGTGATTACTGGTGGCAGTTCAACTTTTTTAATTAACAAATGATTATATACGGATGCTCAGTTTGCAGGATAATTATTTGCAAAGTCTTAGATTATCTTCCATCACAAGTCACTAGGCATGGAATGATATTGAGCATATTCCAACTAGCATCAATCATATGAGGGGATAATAGGTTGCTTATAATAGGAGATAATGATTATTAAAACTCATTACTTCACTGTCTCCATGGCTTCCAGTCACTGGTTATAGCTTACCCTCTCCCTAGTGCTTTTGTTATCAATATAATATAAAGCAAAACCATTGACTAGGATACCTGGGACCAGTGTGTAATCTCTAATAGGGGTTATTATGGTGCCCCATGATCTCTGATCCTAGCAATTTAACATGAAATTAAATTTGAACAATTAGTTAGGAATGTATCATCTCTGATGTCATGATAATCTCTTCCAATAGGCTTTCAATGCTCTGAGCATCTGACACACAAAGGTTAGTTTGGTTACTGCGAGATACACTCTTATAATTTTTATCATTCATAACTGACACATACTGATACTTTAATTTATGTGTTTGCACTTAATCTATTAATCCGGATGTTTATTTTCCTATCGCTACCATCTATCAACCCAGCCAACAATAACAAAATACCCTGTAACTCCTCCTACTCTGGCGTATTACTTACACATACATATTCTAGACTCTATTTAGTGCTACTAATTGTGTTAATAATATAATTTAGTATAAGCATCAGTTTAGATAAATCATGCAAGTGAAGGTATTGTCCTGCTCATAAAACTCTGGGTATTGTATTTCTCACAATGTAGCATGATTGTTACAGATTATAGAAGTGAGTGATACAACCCCCTCAGAAGAACTAAACCTGATTGTGCTTTATAAATTGTGTCACATGTCACGCTTTCACTGTCCAGTTCAAAGAAACCTGCCTTGTATAGAGTATGGCTCTCTTTACACAGGCACTGCTTCGGACATATATTTATATCAGTGTTGCAGACACTCCCGGAACACCCGGCAAACTCCAGAAATTAGGGCAGTTCTCCCGGTATCTGGAATAGTCGACAAATCTCCCGCATAAGAGGCAGGGGAGCCTCTCATAACAGTAATGGCTAGTGTTACTAGGGATGGGCAGGGCTTGATGACACTTTTTTTGCATCAAGCCCCACCCACCCCCTGGAACACTATGATCTGAGGTAGATCTGGAAAGGGGCGAGACTTAATAAATCGCATCATTAAGCCCCACCCTCATGTCAGCCTCTAGCTCTGCCCTCCAGGATCTTCCAGAGGGAAGAGTTCAAAAGAGGGCAACCCTGATTTATATACAGATCATCTTTGTCTTGAGACAGACCATCTTTGAGCAAAGACAGTACACCAACATCCAGGTGCAAAGAAAACACTATACATTCATCATTACATTTTAACGCCTCATTAGACCACGTCTCTGACTAGAGATTCATGCAGAATAGCACTGAACTCATTTTGCACATGAGCAGTAAAGTGATATTTTGCACCTCACAGCGCTTACACCATATTTATTAGTGGTTGATTGAGTCACCAGGGCCAACCATGGCTACAAGGCATCATTTCTTTACTTGACATTGGTCAAGGAAAGAATTCATGAAAAGTGTACTATTTATTCAATGTCTGGTGCCTTGTATATATGAATACAATTAAACAGCCCATATATAGTACAATGCAGTCAGGGAGCAGTCACACACTGATATATTCACCTAAACATGTCAGGAGCATACCTGTCAACGTTATTGGCAGTAGGATGAGGTCAGAGTGGGTGTGGTTATGTCATCAGGGGGGCATGACTGTGGCCACACCTCCTTGGGCTTCTCTACTAGGCTTCCTCTAATGCAGCAGTTCTCAACCTTTTTTCAGGGTGTAACTATGAAATCAGGTCAAGTACCACTTTGCATATCATGATTGTAGACATATATTTTTTCTTATTCCTTGAATATTTTGCAGTAGTTTTAAAGTGCATTTTAGCCTTCTAAATTCTTTATTAAGAAACTTAATCTCGAGGACCAAATGGATATTGCACCTGGTTATGACTGCTACCTCCTGACAAGCTTGTCTATTTATGATGAGTACCACCAGACAGTGGTTCAAGTACCACCATTGGTACTAGTATAATTGGTTAAGAACTCCTGCTCTAGTGTACTCTGCACATTTTATATTGCTGCATATGACAACTGTACATTTCATGGCTTCAAACTTCAGAATTTTCACAGTGCACTAAAGCAGGGACTGTTCTGCTTAGATGGGACAGTTAGAAGGGTTAAAGTTGGTTAAAGCTCTTTTTTCTAATTAGTACCAGTGTAACTCCCAGAAATAATCTACATCTTAACACAAACATGTTAGAAGAACATTGATTATTATGAAACAAAATAATATTGACACATTGAAAATAGAGAATTGTAGGTTACAGTCCCCATATATTAAAATATAACACACTTCTGCATTTACTGAGAATGAAATTTGTTTGACTGGACATGCAAATGCCATTAATATATCTACTGTAAACTTAACACATTTATACTGTGCATATATATATCATAGTTGCCAACTCTCCCTGAATATCAGGGAGACTCCCTGAAGATTGGGTGATCTCCCTGACTCCCTGAAGTGTTTCGTAATCTCCCTGATTCTAATTACATCCATTGAGGTAATGAAAGAATCTGGTTAATAAGCTGCAGCGTCACTTTTAGCTTTTCTATAAAGATAGTAATAAAAGTATTCACTGACAATTTAATAATCATTTATTGTAAAATAGTCTTCCTGGCAGTGCTAGATACACCTATGGGTGGAGCTATTCACAGGACACACCTCTTTGGCGCTACAGGACACACCCCTTTGGTGCAGCACCTTGATAGTGCTCTCACAATCTCCCTGATATTCATTTGCAAAAGTAGGCAACCATGTATTAACCTTTAACAGGACACAGAGCTAAACACATTACACTAGGTCAAATCTTTCTCATCATGAAAAATAATCAGAAATGGAAATACAGAATAATACAGTGCATAAGGCAACCATGATATATATATATATATATATATATACATATATAAAACATGTATTGCAGTCAAAGATTACATTTGCCATTTCAAAATCCTGTTCCTGTCTCCTGGAACAATGTTCATGCCTTTCATATCTGGTCCCCAGCCCTTTTCCTTTAAATACAGAACACAGATAATACACAGTAATCAGTCAGCGTGATTGTACATTTCTTTCATCTAGTTGTTGTGCATGAGTAAAATATTGATATAAGAAGAGAACAGACCCTTATTGTTTTGATCACAGTCTATAAAAATGTATTCTAACTCATCTTCACAAACCAATATAGAGTATGAGCATTTTAATGCATTATATAAAGCAAATGCAACATATATTTTGCCCAAGTGTGCTGAGATCCACGGCTGAGATCTGCTTTGCTTGAAATTTGGGGTAGCTTATAAAATCACATCTGGCAGAGAAAAATTCAATTACATGGCTATCAAACAACTAATGAAAGGAAAGAAATCAATTTTATATAACAAAGGGCATTTCGAAAACCTGAAGTTGATGAAAAAGTTTATATAAGTGAAATGCCCTTTCATTTATTCTACGTAAACTAGAAAGACACACTGCAGTAGTTATGGTAAGAATTACACACATTACAGAGACATAGGCAAAAAGGCTCCTGTGCAGGATTAAATGTTGCAATAAGGAGGGAGCGCCATCTACTGGAACTATATTATTCTGCAGAAACATTAAAATATAAGATTTTGGAAAGTGCATTTATTTGTACATGTGGGCAACATGTTTTCTTAAAATTGATAAAAGATGTGAACATTTAGAAAGCTTAATTGCCAAGGATGATACAAGTATATAAAGTACAATATTTAATTTTACTCTTTCTTTCCATTTTTATTATTTTAAAAAGTACAGTACAACATAGTTGCCAACTCTCCCTGAATATCAGGGAGACTCCCTGAAGATTGGGTGATCTCCCTGACTCCCTGAAGTGTTTGGTAATCTCCCTGATTCTAATTTCATCCATTGAGGTCTATGGAGATGACCAATTTCATGGAGGCCAAGATGTAATGAAAGAATCTTGTTAATCAGCTGCAGCGTCACTTTTAGCTTTTTCTTCTATAAAGATGAAGAAGTCAGCGGATCCTATTCACAGTCTGCACAATAATACTGAGAGTATTTATTCACTGACAACATAAATACTGACATTTTTATTGTAAAATAGTTTCCCTGGCAGTGCTAGATACACCTATGGGTGGAGCTATTTACAGGACACACCTCTTTTGCGCTACAGGACACACCCCTTTGGTGCAGCGCCTTGATAGTATTCTTGCAATCTCCCTGATATTCATTTGCAAAAGTAGGCAACCATGCAGTACAATGCTTAACTAAGGGTTCAATTTATTATTACTAGCGTTGCGAGCGCTAACAAATGAATCCAGGCTCACTGCTTCTCGTAAATAGGAGAAACAAAAAAAGGGGGGAAGTATATTGGATATAAATCCAACTCACAAATAGCGGTGGATTGATAGAGATACTTAGTGCACACACCTATATAAAGGAGCCAGATACAGACAATAGAAACACAACTTAAGCTATAAGATAGGCATTAAAAATACTTATTTTATTTAAACAGGGTTTAAAAGAGTTTTTAAATCGTGCATAAAGTTGAAATATGAATGTATATAGCAGTCACTGGCAAGTACAGCAAAGATACATTCATTACAATTGTCAGACAAAATGTATATTGTCAGAAACATTAACAAACGTGTATTAGGCCAGTACATATAAAAGGTATCACTTAGGAGTCTGTATAATCAAGAGATACAAATATAATACATAGTATTGGAGTCAGGAGGGAAGCACATTGAGCACACAAAATAGAATGATTTGTGTCTATACATATACCTACAGGAGGTGAACTAATCTAATGGAAGTCCCACAGCTGTCCCTATAAGAACAACTAGCGTCCTCACGGGCGTGCTACTTATAAATATAGCGTTCTGGCGGCATGCATTCATTAGAGTGGGCCAGCAGTTAGGGTGGCTGCAGCTATTGATCGCCATTGTTTCCATGGTGATCATAGCTTTGTAAATGGCAATGAAAATGGTCTTTAGCTCCTGAAAACAAAGTCATTGCCATTTTGAAATTGGAGTCCCATATGTTGTGTTGTTTATCTATAAGCCGTAATATGTGCAAATAAATCTGATATTGGAGCCCATTTACTAGACCTATGTGTACTTAAAAAGCACGAAAATTGACATTTGTTAAGTTTTTTTAGGTTAATTATTTAGTAAATGGACAGAAGTAGAGATATCTGCAACTTCTCCTGTTCCGACATTTTCTAATGCAGAACCAGAACCAGTTTACATCCCATACAGTCAAAAGGTTTTGGAGATCTAAGTAAAATGCTAATACTATTTTTAGATGTCCTTATCAACCAAACTTAATAGTGAAGAGATAATCAGATCACTTCACATGGCAATCTGACGTCATCTGCATACAAAAAATGCGCAAACAGGGGAGGGTTAGGATTGCACGTGCTCTGTTCATACAACAGTATTTGTAAAATGATTGTTGTTATTGTTTTAGGATTCTTGACACTTGTAACTGATTGTATATGGGACTTGGGACTAAAATCACAGACCCTATAACATGACCACTTCCATTAGGTACATTATACTCTGCTCCTGAGTTTCTAACTGTCAGTTACTATGGTAACCACCTTTGTTAAAGTGAAAAATGTTTTTCAAACATCAGTTTATTCATTAAAACCAGGTGAGTGACAGGAGCAAAGTATAATGTACCTAATGGAAGTGGTCACGTTGGAGGGTATGAAATAATGCAACCCAAATAGTTCAGCAGCTGTCAGGGCTGCCATTAGGTATTATGGAGGCTGAATCTAAACTGGGCGAGTCTGCGGCACTCTACCTATATGTGAAATCACACAGTGAGACATAACCTAGAGGTGGAGCACTGTAGACCCACCAGCCCAAGTCGCAGCATACTAATTGATGAGTGAGGGTGGGCCTGTTATGAAATATGCAGATGCAGATGCAGATCTGTCTGCTGTTTTTGTGAAGCCCTCCAGGAAGGTGACTAATTGACACAGACCAGGCCAGTACAGAGTCCGTGTAGATGTATGCTTATATGTATATAAGTTTAGCTGAAGTGACATCACTGCCATCCATTGGCTGTATAGGAAGAGTTGACTGATAGCAAACACCTGGCAGTAGTCAGTATGTTACCACACAGGAGAGACATGTTCTTTCAGTTCTCCAGCCTCCTGCTATAATTTGAGTACAGTTTTACATGGTGTCAGAAGGTTGACTGTGATGGCACAAGATTTTCCGCCGCTTAGATCCACTTGTTTTTGATGATGCCATCACAGAATGGCGCATTCCACTGCTGTGCTGGGCTGTCAGACAAAAAGGTACAGGCATACGCTCTGCTCAACTCAGCTGGTGCTGAAGATGTAGATAACGATGTTTATTCAGAGGAGGACGATCAGGAAGATCCAGTCATGCTGATAAAAAAAGCTTGATGAGATGTGCTTACCAGTGAAAAATGTCATAATGGACAGACATGTTTTTAACACTGCTGTGCAAACCCCCTCTTTTACACTATGTGGACGTGTGTAATCCCTTCTCACCCCTAGGGGCAATCTAGGACATTTGTGTGCCTCTAGATCATGGTCATTATCCAGATCTGCTTCTAGGGGCTGCTTCTGGACTCTTAATTATTAGTGAATTATCCAGTACCTGGTCAGTCTGCTCATATAGGATTTCCTCTCCATGAGCAGGCTGCTGGTCATTAATTACTTATCCCATGTTCCTGTTGCATGTATGCTCGATTATCTACTGCTTGTTACCCCCTTGTGTCTTTGTTAACCAGCTGCCTTTTGTCCTTTATGTTGTTTGCTCTCTGGTTCCTGTATGTAGTAATGTGCATTGGTTTCTTTGTATTTTTGTTTCCTTTTGTGCTTGGTTCATTCACTCATGTCTGGTTTATAGTGCTTAGATACACCTGGGGATGCCTTTTTAGGGGTTGTGCCTGCAGTTTACCTGCCGCACAAGCCTATCCCCACCTTCAGGGGCTCTAGTAAAGACGAGGTCTCAGTAAGATTTTTGCCTTTTCTCAGATTTTGCTGCATTTTGGTGACTTTTAAGTGCCCATTGTCCTTGCCTCTCTTTGACTCCTAGTTTTCCAGTCCTGGTCCCTTACCTCTTGCCTAGTTACTCTTTGCTCAACCTTGTGTTGTCAGTTCTCCTTGGCCTTTTCCACCTAGCCTTAGTCCCCAGTGTGCTTCCATCTTCACTGTGAGTTTACCTACTTTCATGCTGTTTCTGTTTTCAGGATTTATTTTGCTAGCCTTTATTTTATCTGTGGGTGTCGGTGTTTTACATTAAATGCAAATGGCATCAAGGGGCCGTGACCTGCTAGGACCAGCAGCCCAGCCTATACCCACTATCAGGGACTCTAATAAAGACTAGGCTCCTAGTTTTACTCCTGTCAGGAACATTACAAAAGCATGTAGCTAATATGTTCAATGATGAGGCCACTGAAAAAAATCCCTGTCACATATCACATGCATTTAGATGAGACCATCCCACAGTGTGTGCTCCCAGATGGGTGCCTTTGGTCATGAAAGATAAGGTGATAGTGGAAATACATCATATGACAGCAATAGCTGTCATTGTTCCATTAGTTGAAGTCACACCATAAGTGTCGACCATGGTTGCTGCAGTACCCTCTTAGTACCATGGAACAAGTAATAGCTGATGTGCCAAAAGCAAAGATATTCACCACATTGGATGCCAAATGCGGACTCTGGCAGATCTCATTAGACAAGGAATCCCTACTCACTACTTTTATATCACCTCTGGGTAGGCATGCCTTCTTCCAAATGCTCTATGGCATACCACATCACCAGTCATGGATTACATCAACCCCACCAGCAGAACCCACATAATGCCAAACACTATGGTTTAGCACATTCAAAAATACTGTCAAACAGAAAAGGGTTGGTTAGGTGCATCACTTTCATTTTTTCTTTAATCCAACCACTTTACAAAGATGTTTCTCATGGCTAATGCACTGCTTTCACAGTATAGGTAACATAATTTAAAAAGTGCATTGGTAGACAACTATTGGAGACAGGAAGATGTAATAAGAAGGCAAGAGATGATTGTGCTGCCCGTTTACCCTATGATTGGACCTACCACATGTCACTGTGCCTTAAGGCAGACCATTCTACATGGCCTTAAGGCAGACCATTCTACCCTATGCTGCTGGTGACATTTGGTCTGCCTTAAGGCAAACCATTCTACATGCTACTCCCCTTTAACTCCAATAGTATCTAACCCAAATTTTGTGCCTGGTTTAACTCCTCCATCCCTCACCCATTGGGTTTCTGCTGGTTTACTGAGGGTCCACCAGTTGATGGTGGGGGTAACTCCACTTCCTTTTTAGGTGATCCAAGAGATACACCAACTACCTCCCCAGGGCATACCATTGGGCATACCTCAAACTATGACACACTGCATGGGACGCTCCTTGTTTTAAAGAAATCCTACTAGTTTAAACAACTCTGCCTAAAAGAGGAACCTGCTTTTTACATAGTCTCTATTCTTTATAAAATGAAGCTAGACGCTCTAGACACAACCTCACCTCCTTTTGTGGATGCCTGGGACATAGAGCCTTATATCACTGAGGTTGGTACATATATCCATATATGGTGGAACTGTTCCACACTTTTGGTAGAAAGTTAAAGAGATATTGGTACTATTAGTGGGACAGAACATCCCTGAGAGACCTGAATTCTGGATCCTCTCTTACACAGATATGCCCATCTCGGATTATAAATCCTCCCTTTTGAAACATTTAGCCAAAGCAGCCAGAGCTGTTATTCCCTGCTGATGGCGCTCTTCCACACCTCCAACAATCATTTATTGATTTTAAGTGATGATGATATATTATCTTATGCTATCAATAAATTTACTGTCTGTGTTGCTACATGGTTCACCTGGTTAGATTTGAAGACTACACCAGCCTACTATAACTACCTCTTCTCTGCTGCCTTGCTTTATTAGATTTTACTATGACCTGGTCAATCTCATAGATGGATATGTACACAAGATGTCCTCTGGTATATGCAATTACCATAGGTAACCCTTCTCCCCCCCGACCCCTCT